>JBDJHY010000014.1:11580557-11615140 GCA_039654485.1 Withania somnifera | reverse complement strand
TCTGTCTCCGTCACTTGTAGTTATTTATCATTCAATGAATGACTGATAAAGGATCCATTGATATTAATCTAATCCAACGAGAATGCTTGGTACTTTGCAGTCGTACATAAACAAAGTACTGAAAATCGTATTTACGGTTTCTAACCATCAGAAAGATTCATCCTATATTATTCCTAGGTTATTCTAGCAAATAGCAGAATCGTGACTAGAAAACTATACTAACAACCTACCCAATTTATTGTAGAAGTTTCGCGATCAATGATTGGAACGTTCAAGCTAGAAATGTTTTTCTTTGCTAAAGAAATAGATTACTCGATCTATTTCCGTATTGCACATGATATATATCTTGACTTGGATATCCATTTCTGGTATGGAATCATAGTCTATACAATTAGAATTATGATTTAAGAGTATCTATTAACTATAGTCTAAAAGATATAGACCATTAATCAATTGGTTCGTTTTAATTCTTTGAATTAATCCGTTATAAAAATATCAGAAAAAGAAGCTAACGTTGTTTTTGCAAACATGAATTTAATTTTTTTAACAATTTTTCGTAAAAATTTGTATCTTTATCCCAGAGTCTCGAAGGAAAGAAAAATCAATAAAATAACAGAAAATAAAGAAGAACAAGGAGAAAGAACTCAAGTAATTATCCTTCATTCTCTTAATTGAGTTACAATTAAAGTCGGCCCAATCTTTTACTAAAAGGATTGAGCCGAATACAACAAAGAATCTATTACATATATTTTTACTAACCAAGGATACACAACAAAAAGAAATTATTCTATTTTCAAACTTCACCTTCAAAAAACGTAGATTTTTTTTTAAATTTTTTCTCAAATCACGTGCTTTTTTCCTCATAATGAGAGAAATGAATAAATATGAAATAAAAAAAATCAAATCGTCCCATTCCTGTAATAGTTAAATTCCTTTTTTCTCCTAAAGTTGTCAGAATTACTCATAATAAGATATTGGCTACAATTGAAAAGGTCCAAGAAATTAAGAACATAAATCCAGTAGCCCAAACAAGATGTCCAAATAAGAACATCCATGCCCAAACCAATAAACTATTCATACCAAAAGGGTTCTATCCATTGATAAGTTGTGATGAGTTTAACCATAAATAATTTCTTAACCAGCCCATCAAATAAGTGGAAGATTCATTAAATTGTGAAACGTTACCCTACCATTATGTGATATGCTTCCAATGCCAAAAAAAAAAGTAGGTCTATAAGTCAAGATAGGAAGTTAAAAATGTGACTTCCCCTACGATCAGGGGCTAAGTAAGCGTTTGATTCAACAATGAATATTAAATAAAAAAGAAACATCTTTTTTTCAGCCGCATATGATTGATTGGAGATTTATTTAGTAGGTCCTCCTCCCATAAATAACGAAATTTAGGGTGTCTTGCTCAGGACAACTTTGCTTTTCCTTACTCATGAATATGAAAGATTAATCCTTTTTTGTTTAACCATAGTGTTGGAGTTCCAAAGCATATTCTATCTTTAATTTCTCATCTTTATGTGCAAAAAATGATTCAATTGAATCTTTTGAAACTAATATATAAAATCTCAAGGGCTCAATGGTGATGGCCACATCTTATTTCATTTGGAACGTGATAATGTGGTGCAATGTAAAATGTATTTGGTTCAAATTAGATAAATTGAAATAATTTTTTAACTTTCAATTAATATTTTCTAAAAATTTAGAGAAAAGAGTTTTGGGAAGAAAAAATTTATTGTTTTATCTTGATATTAGTCATTCTGATATTATTATTTTTATATAAATTATAATATAAAAATAATATCAATTATAGCATAACATCTCCAAAATTTCAAGTCTCAGAATTAAAAAAATTCACATTGAGCATTAGATAAATAATTTTGAAATTTTAATTTCTTATCTCACCAGTAAAATAATTCATAAGTAATAAAAATTTTAATATAAATTTTATAAAAAAAGACATTAGTGATTCTTTCCATTTATAATAGTATGTTTGACCAAGTTTATAAAATCAACTTTTTTTAAAAGTGATTATTTCAAAAGTAACTTTCAAAAAAGCACTTTGATTGATGAACAGTTTGTGCTTGACCAATAAATTAAAAAAAAATACACTTGAGCAACAATTAGCGTTTGACCAAGTCTTTTTAAAGTGTATTTTTTCAAAATTTTCAAATAAGTAATTTTAAGAACAAACTACTTTTTTATCTTCTTAAAAACAATTTTTGCTATTCCTGAAACACTTATTTTTTTATCAATAAGTTAACCAAACACCTTACTTTTCAAAGAATAAATATTTTTTTTTAAAAAATAAATATATTTTTTAAAAAATAAATATATTTTTTAAAAAATAAATATATTTTTTAAAAATATTTATTCTTTGAAAAATAAATAAATTCAGCCAAACAGATATTAGTCTGATGGATAGAGTTAAGTTGGCCAAACACCAAAAATTATAAAAGAAAAAGTCTTAAATTAGTAGTATAAAATACAAGTAAATCATATGACTTGCCAAATGTGTAACAGGGTTGAACATTTGGCGTTGGGCTCGTGAGTACTATCTCTCATCTTCCTACAATCTCCTCGGATTTTGCCATCTTAGTACACAGAGGTTCCGCTGTTTGATGAGCAAAACAGCTCTACTGATTTTCCTACCTTGCTTTCGATCTCCTCACAAGCAATTACAAGTTGGAACAACTCTTCGCCGTACTGGAATTTCCTCCCAGTTTGATCTCTCTCTGATCCTAGGGCTCTCCATTTACCAATCTCTGATTCACTCAATTCATCCACAAAATTCCATTTACATCCCTGAAAATGGTGAGTCTTTCTAGTTTCAAGCATTCACTAATGACTTTGCTCATTCTCGGATCTGATTCAAATCCGATCCGTCTCATTTTGGTGGCGCCAATTGATTTTATATATAAGTGTATATCCATATTAATAAGTTCTCTTTGGGACATTCATGATTTGTTTAGGGTTTCAGGTTGTTTGAGATCTGTTACTTTGTTATTTCTAACTTAATTTCACTTGCTGCATTGTATTTTTTCCCCAATCTGGAACTTGAAATAAAAGCCTCTGAGGCTGGAGATTAAGGTATGTATTATTCAAATGTGAATGTTATTGATGGTTTTAAACGTATTTGGTTAAATTTGGGTTTGTACCTACATTGTGCTGACTGTTGTTATTGGATCAGAGAAAACTTGCTCAAAGATCGGAAAGAGTAAAGTCAGTGGATCTACATCCTTCTGAGCCATGGTAATTGAACTTCCATTTTATGAAATTAGATCAATATGTATTTTGGTGCAATATCTATGCTTGCTTTCTGATATTGAAATGTTGTATATTGGAACGACTGGCACCTATTAAAGCGAAATGTTATATACCTGACAGAAAATAGTCGTGAATTTGAGGTAGTTGATTGCATTATTTATTGGAGGGATGTGTTTATAGGAAAAGAAAAATATTGGACTTTTGTTTATATCTTGGAGTGGGAGAAGGAGTGAGGTTGAGCTTAGTATGATGTTGAGTTCATTTGATTGGGACGAGTTGTTTATTTTATCATTAATTTTCCCTCTCTGCATTTCATTCTTTGTCTTCCTTCTTGCAGGATATTGGCAAGTTTGTATTCAGGGACTGTATGCATCTGGAACTTCCAGAACCAGGTACCGAAAATCATGTTGTTTTCTAGTAAGTTTGAATTCTTTAATCTTCTGAGAGACATGCGTGAGATTCTCATAGAGTGCCATATATTTAGGACGTTCCAAAATAGAATGTGCATTACGTGATATGACGAGAAGGTTTATCTTTTATAGCCTTAGACCAATCTTCATATGTTAATGTGGAGACCTGGAATAGCTAGATTGGTGGTAGCTCAATTAGTGCCACTATTTGATGAACACGTTTTGGAACGTGACTGTTGGACTTTTTTCTGTGTTGGGTGTGTGTTGATTGTTTAATGTGTGAATATATTTACGTAGCACACTCAGGTTGGGAGGATTGGATGGAAGGACTGAAAGATTATATACAAACTTATTTATCGAAAAAGATGATATGCAAACTTTTTGATACTTCGTGCAGAATTTTATTAATGAAAGAAAAAGCATTAAGTTAGTGCCAAACTATAGTTACAAATTGTGCAAGTTTCCAATTGTATCTAACATACATAGCATCCACATCCTATACATATTCTAGGTATCACCAAAAAGCTACCCTGGACATTGAGTTAAACTTAAGGTTAAGTATATTTCTCTTGTTGCCTTAAAACAATTTATGGTTCCTTTCAGTCCAAACTCCAAACTGTCCACCAAATGGTCCCCGGGGATATTTTTCCAGAACATCAGAAGCTCCAAAGTGGACTGTGATTTGGTCCTGGTATGGAGAAAAACATGCACCACAACTAGAAATTCACCTTGCTGTGCAAAATAGATGACTAGTATCTTTTTGATGTTCTTCACATGGAGGACATCTCACTTCACAGCTGAGACTCCTCTTCTCTGAAGATTAGTTTGAGTGAGGCAGGTTACCCTAGCCACTAACCTAGAAAAAGGGGAAACCTTTAGAGGGGCTGTGCCAAATCTTCTTCCATGGAAGCAATTGCTGTTAGCTTTTGGAAACATCTCCATCTGATTGGCTCCTCCATTTAATGGAATGACACTGATGTCGGTACAAAACAATGTTGTTTAGAAGTTTGCCTCAAGTCACATGTTCTTTGAACTTCCTTGTCACTAATGTTTATTCTAAGGAAAAGGTCCCATCATTGAGTACTATAAAATCAACAATTTCAGCATTGTAGAGAGTAGAAATGGTAAATATCTAGTAGTTGTTGTTATAATGGTAGGTATCCCAAGCAAGCATCTTCCAAAATTTGATTTTCCTTTTGTGATGATAGTGGTGTCTGGGCCAGCTTGTTGCGCATCTCGACTATTCCACCTGTCAGAGTTATCAAAAGCGTGCTTAAAACCTAAGCGAGGAACAAAACATGTTGGGCACTTAGCGTTACTTGGCAGACGCTTCAGTGTCATCATCAAGGGTATAAGGAATACTTCTCCTTTCCAGTGACTGTATTCCTGAAGAATAGACAATAAATAGTCGATATTTCACTTCCAGCACAGGTACCCACACTATCTATCAAGGCATAGGTTGATAGGAAAAGTTAGGCTGGTTTTCTTGCTTGCTGGGATCTAAACCTTGTCAACCAAGGTTTGCACCCAGACCAGTAGGCCAGACCTTTGTGGGCTGATTTGTCTATCATTTCCCGGCAAGAAAGTCGGTTTGCAAAAAAAATTTCCCCCAATGTGCTAGAATCTCTTCACTCTTTACATGAGAGAGTATCCATCAAGACAATATCCAATGGAAAAATTCTGTTAGCTCGACACATTCTCCAAGGCTGTTCTCTCTCCTAAATTTTAGGATGGTGGAATAGCTATTCTCCGGAAAGTCTCGCCAGCCAGTGTTTTGGCTTGGTAGTTCAGCTCCCACTGTGAATGCTAATAAATTTCTTCCATTCCTCTTTCCTCTTTTTGTTTCTCCTTTCCAGATTTTTCTCTCTGCATTCATGGAGGAAAATAGAAGCTGTTTCAACACAGGTTTCAAATCTTTTGACATCACCAGATTGACTGCTAGTAATGGGAGTTGGTAAGAGAAAGCGCAAAATGAGACGTTCAACCTTAAGCACAAATACCATGAGATGGATCTGTAACATCCTTAAGGAAGCATCGAGAGATGGAGACAATGCAATTAGGAGGTGGAAACCAAAGGAGAAACTTGAAGATCTTTTTTGTATCAGGAAATTTAATGCATACAGAAGGTACATGAGCATCTTGTCACTTCAGGGAAACAAAATATTGGTCTTAATATTCCTGAGTTGGCAGTGCGGGTTGGAATGATATAGCGGTTAAGATAGAGAGGTCCATTAAATGCTGAACACCTTGATTGATGCAGAGCACTCTAGAGCCTTTTAGGAGGAGTATCGTTATGCCAGAGCAGTGCGTGGAAGCAAATGGTAGTCTAATACTTTCAGAAAGTCCGCAGTTACCGCTTATGGAGGTGCTATTCGTATTGCAGAGCTTCCGGGGCAAAGGCTAATGGATTGCTCAATAGATGCATTGTTGGACATTTTAGACAGGAGATTATAGAGAAAGTTACACTAGCAGATGTTAGAAGTTGGTGCACTCAGACATGGAATGTGGTTTTTGGGGTAAACATTTCTGAAGTGGCAAGGAATATGTCCCTCCTTGAGTTCCCGAATAGATATATAGCGATGAGGACATTAAAAAAAGAGTGGAAATGGAAAAAGTGAAAGGTGCGACTCGAATGGTGGAATCCAAAAGTGGTTTATTCTACGGTCTCTCAAAACAATGATACTACATGGATAAGGGCCGTGGGCACTTCACTTCATCTATGGTCGAAGAAGATTTTCTCAAGAGGTTGGGAATCTTTGTGGAGGTTGGATTTCCACTGAAGAGGAAACAGAGCTTAAAAACCACCTTAAGTGGGCAAGAATCCAAATCGCAGGAGATGGCTGTAGCTGTCCTAGTGAGGTGACAATAGAGAGAGATGGTTTTAAGTTCTATATCTCTATTTGGGTCGAGAGTGGTGTCCGATTTGAACCAACCAACGTCTGCTGGAATCGTCGGATCTGCTAGGTTTTGGCGAAGAGACTGCTGGTCCAAAGCTATCAACAGACCAAAGGACAAGGATGTGCTTTTGTTAGAGGAATGTACTGAAAAGGGCTATGCCATGTGCTGTTAATAAAGAGCATGTGGGGATAGCTATCAATATTTCAAAATTTGACTTAGATGCACATGCAACGGAGGTGGTGGTCCCAAGGGTTTTTGCTCAACATTTGGGCCAGTCTAGCTGGCGATTTCAGTCTAAAAAAAGATTTGGGCCTGACAGAGCAGCCTAAGTCATTTTTAATGACTTACATTCAAAACGTCTGGGAGAAAATGCTAGAAGAACAAGTACTTGAAAAGAAAATCCCAGTATTTTCTCCATCAGTGACAGAAATAGAGGGGTCGACACAAGCTGAAATCTCAAACTTGGAGAGGGTGAAACAGAGGCAAACATGCAAGCTTCAAAAGGTACAAATACCATGCCTATAATGATGAGCGATACTATAAGGAGTGGGGAGGAAGCGGTGAAAGAGCAACACAGTTCAATGGCAATCCAAGAAGGGGAATGGGTAATGGAAGATGTAGAACCTATTCAAAGATTGTTGCTAGACAAGGAGATGGATGCAACAGTTTGCGTGCACCAGAATTTGATTAAATTGGGGAAAATGTTTGGGATAGATTTTCAAGGACATGAAGAAACTTTGGAACTACTCAAGCAAATTGACAGTTTTAGGCAGGCTAGGAGAATGGAAGCTGATTTCTGTCAAGAGACCTGGATTCAAAGGAGCACAAGATTTAAAGGGTTTAACTACTTTTAATGTTAAGTTCAAGAATGATGGGAAGAGGAACAGGGTAAGGGTGGAAATTGTTTATGTGAAGTTCAATTAGGTTTCATGGACTGTCAGGGTAGGGATAAAAAGAGAGTTGTACAGAGCCTGATTCGCTAATGGAATGCCGATATCATTTGTCTTCAGGAAACAAAATTAGAAGGGAATGTAAGGTAGAAATTAAGGAGATTAGGGGAAGGAGATGGGTGAGATTTGAATGCTTAGAGGCTAGTGGGACTAGAGGGGGTATATGGATGTTCTGGGATAGCAGAATTTTGAGAGGAACCTCTTTTCAAATTGGTTCATACACCTTTAACTTGCAAGTTTGAGGCACTCTTTCAAGATTTTGAGTGTCACATAACAGGAGCATATGTACCAAATTGTAGATATGAAACGGAAAATGTTTGGGAAGAGATAGGAGCAGTTAGGGGCTTGATGAGTGTCCCTTGGGCCGTTTGTGGAATTTCAACTCCACAAGATTTCTTTCTGAAAAGATGAACTGCAGGAGGAGATCTTCGTCTATGGTGGACTTCTCAAGTTTTATAGAGGATATGACATTGATAGATCCTCAACTGGAAGGGGCATTTTCACCTGGTTCAAGGGAGATAATCAAATGATTGCATCTAGAATCGACAGAATACTTTTTTCAAAAGAGTGGGATGACAAATTCAGCTATATGAGACAACTTCTTCTACAAAAAATTGAATCTGATCGTATCCCTATATCACTGCAATGTGGTATCTGGGAACAAAATAATTCCTACTTTAAATCTGAAAATTGGTGGTTGAATACTGAAGATTTTAAGGACAGAATTAGAGAATGGTGGACTTCTTTTGAGTTTGCTGGCAAGCCTGATTATGTTCTAACTTCCAAGCGCTAAGGCAAAGCTAAAAAAATGGAGTAGAAGCAGTCAAGGGAACTTGCATTTTCAAAATACTCAGATTTTGAATAAACTTGCTACAACAGATGCTGTCTAACATAATAAACCGCTGTTAAATGAGGAATCAAGTCAAAAGGTTGCCCTTTTGATGGAGTATGACCAACACATAAAAAATGAAGAAATAGCATGGAGACAGAGATCTAGAGAAGTGTGAAAAGAAACTAGCCAATTAGAAAACCCAATATCTATCTATCTCTAGGAGGAAGGATCACTCTTATAAACTCAGTCCGTGATGCACTTCCTACTTATATGATGTCACTTTTTCCTATTCTAGTTTGGGGTTATTGAGAGATTGGACAAGCTTAGAAGGGATTTCATGTTGGAAGGAAAGAAGGAGAAGAAAGCTTTTATTTAGTCAAATGGAGGTCTGTATCACTTGGCAGAAAGCAAGGTGGACTAGGCACTAGGAATCTAAAGTTGCACAGCAAAGCTCTAAAACTTAAATGGCATATGGAGATATGCACAAGAGCCCTCATCCTACTGGAGTGATTATTAGGGGGAAGTATGGGGAAGACAAGAGTTGAATGACTAATGAAGTACATGCTCCCTATGGCGTCAGTCTGTGGAGATCTGTAAGAGTATTGTGCCTTTATATGAGAATCATACCTTCATAAAGGTGAACGGGTACAAAACTTTATTTTGGGAAGATAACTGGCTGGGTATGGGGTGACTGAAGGATATATATCCTAGTATTCATGTATTGGCTATGCAACATCTGATGACTATGGCAGATGCATTGTCCTCACAGGGGTGGAACATACAACTCAAAAAGAATTGAAATGACTGGGAAGTGTATACTTTGACTGAGTTTTTCAAAGCGCTACAGGAAGGTGCAAATTGCCTATGATGGAAAGAATGACAGCAGGGGACTCTTTAAAGTAACTTAGCCTACAAGTTATTAAATCAATACAATCAACAGATAGCTCATTGGCCCTAGAAGCACATTTGGAAAGTGAAGGTACCTTTCAAGGTCTCAATGTTTCACATGGTTATTAGCACATGAGGCTGTTTTGACCCAAGACGATATTAGCAGGAGAGGAATTTTCCTTTGCTCAAGATGCTTTCTTTGTGGGGAAAAACTTGAGGCAGTCAGCCACCTATTTCTTACATTGCAAGGTTACGGATCAGCTTTTGGAGCTTTTTTACCAATCTCAGAGGCATAGCATGGACAATGCCCCGGAAGATAACTGAGTTTCTCCTTAGCTGGGAGGCGGCAGGAGCAGGAGTTGCAGACAAGGATAGATGGAGAATTGTCCCAGTTTGTATATGGTGGACAATTTGGAAAGAAAGGAATTCTAGATGTTTTGAAGACACTAGCAGTTCAGTATAGAAAATCAAGTTGAATTGAATTAGACTTTTTTGTTTTTGGTGTAGATAAACCTACATAGAAGAAGAGTCGATCATAGATATCCTTGGTCTCTGTTAGGATATGACCAGTTGCTCTTAATTTTGCTTTGTGAATATGGTTTTCAGCACAACCTATGTGCTGTTTTGGTCAATATACAAATTTTACTCTATCAAAACAACATAATAAAAATTTGCCCTATGTGTTACCATAAAACAGTGCCACATGGTGAACTTGAGATCTGATAAACCAGGGGGCAGGGAGCTTCTGGAGTTAATTTTTCTTCCAAGTGTGTATCCCTCCATATTGAACACTTGAACTTCCAATGCCATTTCGTACAGTGACTTCCATTATGGAGTTTCAAATTCATAATTCCAAGACCACCAAAATTTTGGTCAATACTTTTTTCCACTTAAACAAGGCAATATTTTGTATATGTTGCATTCCAAAGAAAATCTCTTCTCAAGTTATCCATGCACTTTAAGATAGAGCTAGGGGTAGGAAAGAACAACATGGTGTAAGTGGGGAAAACATCTAGAACATGGTTAATTAGAGTGTTTCTGTCGCTTCCAATTTGACCACTTCTTCCCCATCTACTCAAAACCCCATTCCAAATAGCTGTAGAGTTATCTTTTTCCCTAAGAGGTAAACCCAGATACTTCGTGGGGAGGGAGCCAATATTCTGATGCAAGTTACTAACAAGATGTTGACTCTTAGGAACCTGGCAAAGAGTTACTTATAGATGTGAAATGATCATGGCTTTAACACCTGTTGTTTTCTTCAAAAAGGTAAGTTTACTTGTGAACTTGAGTCACTTTATCATGACCTTTGCTTCTTTTACCTGCTTTACATTCTTCAGGGTGACATCTTGTTTTAGCTACAATGGAGGACCAACAAGTTAGATTATTAACGTTAGTATAAAAACTGTCCCTTAAGTACTGTATCTGAAATTGATAGTGGCTCTCAGAAGAGTTCAAAATTTTAAAATGAGGTATTCATCTTTTTTAAACCATCACATATGCTGCTGTTCTTTGCTTATTTGCAAATCTAACTTCTTCTGTTAGTTAATATGAAAAATAGATTGCACCTGTCACTTTGAAAATTGATCAAAATATTCATTTGATAGCATCGTTGACAAGATGTTGATGGATAATTCATTTTGATGCAGACAATGGCAAAATCTTTTGAAGTTACTGAGTTACCAGGTTAGTTTGTGGTACCCAAATGGTCACTTTGAGTCAGGTTTCGCCCAAGCTATCTATTGCTTTATTTAAGGTTTGCAATATTTTTAAACACCTAAGTTGTCTTGCAGTTAGGTCAGCAAAGTTTATACCACGCAAGCAATGGGTCGTTGCTGGTGCTGATGACATGTTTATTCGTGTTTACAATTACAATACCATGGATAAAGTCAAAGTATTCGAGGCACACACAGATTATATTAGGTGTGTGGCTGTCCATCCTACACTACCATATGTGCTGTCATCATCAGATGACATGCTAATAAAGCTCTGGGATTGGGAGAAGGGATGGGTATGCACTCAAATATTTGAAGGTCATTCCCATTATGTGATGCAAGTCACCTTCAATCCGAAAGATACCAATACTTTTGCTAGTGCATCTCTTGATCGGACTATAAAGGTAAGTGTTTTTGCCCTTCACCATATCATTTCATTCCTCCTGCAAGAAATTGGTTAACATATTCATTCCTATCACACCTATGTAACATTTTTAGATATGGAACCTTGGCTCTCCTGATCCAAACTTGACACTGGATGCACATCTTAAAGGGGTTAATTGTGTAGACTATTTCACCGGGGGTGATAAGCCCTATCTAATTACTGGTTCTGATGATCACACTGCTAAGGTTTGCTAGTTTTTATCTTTTCCCGTGATCCATTCTTATTGTTTACATTTAGGATTTGAATTATTCTGTGTGTTGGTATCCATGAAACAGGTGTGGGACTATCAGACAAAAAGTTGTGTTCAAACTCTTGAAGGCCACACCCACAATGTCTCTGCTGTATGTTTTCATCCCGAGCTTCCAATTATAATTACAGGTTCTGAAGATGGTACTGTTCGTATATGGCACGCAACCACTTATAGGTAATGGTTGGATTACCTAATTATCTCAGCTTAGTTCAAAATTGTCTTATCATTGACAAGACTGGATTTGCTCATTTTTTTTAAATGACTGTTTCTAGGAAGTTGTCTTATACATGTTGGTGTCCATTACCTTCGAGAAGACACTATTTTCTCTACATTTATATGTACATATTTTAGCATTTTTTAAAGAGGAATCCTTTTCTATTATTGTCTGAAGTTGTCTAAATCAGTTGAACCAGGTAACGAGAGGCTATGTGAATTTTCATATTGATTTACAGTTGACAACCATTATAAAGTTAGTGTAAGTCATACTTTATCCATTCAGTGCTGTGCCTTCACTACTGGCACTGAAGACATGTTACAGTTTCAAGTTGCATGAAGTATCTATTTTCCATTCCCTTTGTCCAATTTTGTCTTTTAATAGAATTATGACCATTTTCCTATATGCATCAAATTAGTAATACAAGAGTTACTTGTGACCCCTTTTCAGCTTTTAGCAGCTTTTTCTCTTTTTAATTCCTTCTCAAATTTGATTTTGAAGTTGATAGAGTAAAATGGGGACAATTAGTCTGGGATGAACCAAACAGCAGCTTGAGCTGGTTTAGAAACTTCTCATTTCTCTTCATCCTTCTCTTTTACTTTCACTCTCTTGTTTCATTTCTAGGTTCTCAGTTATACTCATATATTGAAAAGGACTTCGAGTGTAATTGGTCCATATGGATTCTCTCTTCGGGTCATGATAATCGTGCTTTCTCTTTTAGACTATAATGGTGTTTTCATGTCCTCAGGTAAATACCTGAGGAACTTCTTTTTGTTGTGGGATTTGGACTGAGGGATAAATGGATATCCTTCCTCATATTTTTTGTGTTATGCAAACATAATCTTTCATATGTGCTGGATTTACATATTTATACCCAAACCTGGGCCTTTCTTTATGAGATACTTTTGCGCAAAATCAGTTGGTGGATTGAAACGTTTTTGAAATCCTCTTTTCTGTTGTACGCTAGAGCTGAAGTAGGGTTCCTTGTTTCCTATCTACAGGCCCACACTTAACATCTCATGGTAAAATTAATCAGTGTCAAATCCTCATGTTATTTTTCCTCTTTCAGTTTTTTGGGGGAGAAAATGATTGGTTAACTTTAAAAGTTGTTTTATTCTACCAATTCTCTAAGAAGCTAAACTTTTATTTGAATGAGAACTTTCTATTACTTAAAACGGACCATTCCTTCATTTGGTGACTTTGTGTTCTGGAAGTGATGAGTCAATTGGTTTTGTATGTATTCTTGTATTCTGACTCCTTATGTTCTGTTTTGTGCTTGAGTTACTAATTCTTTGTTTGTTGGCATCTTCATGTAGACTTGAGAACACTTTGAATTATGGTCTCGAAAGAGTATGGGCAATTGGTTACATGAGAAGTTCAAGGAGGTGAGTGTTTTCAATTAATTTAGAGCAGTATTTGTTCTCTTTGGAAGTCTGCATATTTTCTTGTAACTTCAATTTTCTTTCAATTAGTTTACTTCTTCATAGCTAGAAAAGTTCTTTTGGACGAGGAAATAGGAAAAGGTCATTATTAGCTTCGTGCCTAACAAATTAACAAAATATCTGTTACTAAGGAAAATTGAAGATAAAAGAATTAGAGCGTCATATTAGTTGTGTTCTTTGTGCATCCAAGCCTTTGACCTAGTGGTTAATGAAGTAGGCTGAGACCTATGAGTTCTCAGGTTCAAATCCGGTAGAGACAGAAACTCTAGGTGATTTCTTCTATCTGTCCAAGCCTTGGTGGAAAGAATTACGGTACCTGTGCTGGTGGGAGGTAGCAAGTACCCGGTGGAATTAGTTGAGGTGCATGCAAGCTGGCCGGACAACATAATTATTATTTTCTTTTAAGTTCTTTCAATTTCTTTATTTCTAGTTGTAGTTATGATTATTGTGCTATATGTACAGGGTTGTAATTGGTTATGATGAGGGAAGCATCATGGTAAAACTCGGTCGAGAAGTACCTATTGCCAGTATGGACAACAGTGGAAAAGTTATTTGGGCTAAGCACAATGAAGTTCAGACTGTTAACATCAAGAGTGTAGCAGTAGATTATGAGGTATGACATCACACGACCTCTACTTTTACCTACCTGATTGTACTTACTGGCTCAGTAGTGTTACATGAATTCTGTGTCTGCTATATCTCTCTGTCTGCTTTATCTCTCAGATCGCTGATGGAGAAAGACTGCCTTTGGCTATCAAGGAACTGGGATCCTGTGACCTCTACCCACAAGTGAGTTTGAACACTGAATATTTGGTGTAATCTTGTAGCATAACCTGTTTTATAACCAGTGAATTAGGGTTATCAAAAATTAGAACTTGTGAATTAGATCTGTTCTTAGTGAAAGACTGTTGCTATTATTCTTTTAGTTAAGCGAGCTGTCCATATATATGAAACCATACACACCATTTGAAGTTTATATGTAAACTGGGTTATTAATCTTTATTGATGCTATTCCAGAAAGTTGTTCTCTTTATATTCCCTAGTTTGCGTTACTTTCCGTTTTAATAACCTTTAAGAATTCATTTTTATCTTTTCAAGCTTTCATGCAACCATGGATGTGGCCTAGTGGTCAATCAAGTGGGTTGAGAACCATGAGGTCTTAGATTCAAATCGCAATCGAGACAAAAACATTGAGGTGATTTCTTCCTATCTATCCAAGCCGTGGTGGACGTAGTTACCTGGTACTTGTGGTGGTGTGAGATAGTAGGTGCCCGGTGGAATAAGTCGAGTTGTGTATAAGTTGGCCCAAACATCATGATTATAAAAAAAAAATCTTGTTGGGCTTTCATCTCATAGTAGTTTAAAGAGTATGGGTATAATATAGTAGTTGGTGTGTTTTGTCTTTTTCAATTGTGTTAGCATTAGAAGATTCACTTCTGAAGTTCCTTTACTGAGAGTCTTGCGCTTCTTCTTGTTCACAGAACTTGAAGCATAATCCAAATGGAAGGTTTGTGGTTGTTTGTGGAGATGGAGAATATATCATATATACTGCTCTGGCTTGGAGAAATAGGTCATTTGGTTCAGCTTTGGAATTTGTTTGGTCTTCGGATGGAGAATATGCTGTGAGGGAAAGTACTTCAAAGATTAAGATCTTCAGCAAAAATTTCCAGGTTCAAATTTGTCCTTCTAAACACCTAGTGCGATTGTTTTATGATTTGCATTAGCTGTAATTTTGATTTGTCTTTATGTGATGCCTTGCTTCAAATATTGGAATCCAAATCCCCAGGCCCCAGTCCTCTTCCCTCCATGCGTTTTCTGCTTTTAACCTTCTATTTAATGAGTTACATCTGACTCTTGACAAGTAATTACCAGTTCACCTCGTGCAATTAGTTAAAATAGATTTTTAAATACAATTACTTTCTCTTTATCTTAAGCTGAAGCAAACAAGTTGTAGTTAGTTTATTTCTTCAAATTCTGACCCAAAAGTAAATTATGATGACATCCTCCAGGAGAAGAAGAGCATCCGGCCAACTTTCTCTGCTGAGCGCATCTACGGGGGTACTTTATTGGCAATGTGCTCCAATGATTTCATTTGTTTCTATGATTGGGCTGAGTGCAGGTTGATACGGAGAATCGATGTTAATGTCAAAGTAAGATATATGGAGCTTTACCTTGATCTAGAGTAGAGTGTTGCTTTACTCTTTTAGCTGGTATTTCTTATTTTCCGCTGAGATTTTCTGCTTCAACTTCTTCAGAATCTATACTGGGCTGACAGTGGTGATCTGGTGGCAATTGCAAGTGATACATCGTTCTATGTACTCAAGTATAATGTAAGAGCCCTCTTTCACTAATTTAAAGTTCATGTGGTAAAATTTTTTCTTTCCGTGCATTACTGTATTGAAAATCCTCCTACTGTTTGATGATAAACCTGCAGCGTGATGTGGTCTCTGCACATTTAGATAGTGGAAGATCAGTAGATGAACAAGGTGTTGAAGAAGCTTTTGAACTTCTTAATGAGATCAATGAACGGGTCAGGACTGGGATTTGGGTTGGGGATTGCTTCATTTATAATAATTCTTCCTGGAGACTTAATTATTGTGTTGGTGGTGAGGTATGATAGATCATCTGTACTGCTCTTTTTGGCAATTGTATCTACAAAACATATCTTCTCATGCTGAGTTAGGACGTACTTTTTGTCAATTTTAGGTGACCATAATGTTTCACCTTGATCGGCCCATGTACCTGCTGGGATATCTTGCTAATCAAAGTAGGGTTTTCCTGATTGACAAGGAGTTTAAGTGAGCAAGCTTGCGTCAGCTTTTAATAAGGGAACCACGAATTGTTTCAATAGATATAATCATCTCATCTCTTTTCTGTAGTGTTGTGGGATATACTCTTCTACTTGGCTTGATTGAGTACAAGACACTTGTGATGCGTGGTGACTGGGACAGAGCAAATGAGGTCTTACCATCAATTCCTAAGGAGCATCTCAACAGGTATTTTGCCTTTCTAAATCTTTCAACATGGTTGGAGAATGTGATGAACTGCATCTTTAAAATTAGAGATGTCGATGTTGTGAAATGTATATATCTGGTCCTGTACTGGCTCCTATATACGTTGTGTCTAATGCAGCTAGTTTGTAGGTTTTGATTTTTGTCCATGTTCTAAAGCATCGTTGCTTCTAATCAATATAGCTTTATAGAAAACAAACTTTTTTTTATTTGACTCAGTTAAACCTCTCAGTAGAATTAGTTGTGCCCTCTCTTCTCTGAAGTTTTATGTATTGGTCTGCGCATCTGTTTTTGGGATTATTTTTGTGGGGGTGGGGGGCATTGCTTTGTTAGTATAGGGCGTTGCTTTGTTAGTATATAGTTCCCTGTTGTCTGATTGAATGATTTTTCCTTAAAAGCGTTGCTCATTTCTTGGAATCACGCGGAATGATAGAGGAAGCATTAGAAGTTGCTACAGACCCCGACTACAGATTTGAACTAGCTATACAGCTGGGTAAATTAGAGATTGCAAAGGTGAGGGCTAACAACTAGTGAAATGTGATTTTTCCTTGCTGACCTCTTTTTTAAAGAATTATCTCTGCCAAAAAGAATTATATATTGTTAAGTTGCGGCTCTTTCTGTATATACAGGAAATTGCTGCAGTGGCACAGAGTGAATCCAAATGGAAGCAGTTGGGTGACCTAGCCATGTCTAATGGAAGGGTATACTAATTGCCCCTTAAGCCAATATTTTGGTGAAGGAATTATGACGAGGAAATGGAAACTTACTAAAATTTTCAAAGAATTTGTAAAAGTTAAATGTTAAGCTTCCTCCTTTAATATTCAAGTGATCCAAAAATTTCTTTGCGGAAAACCTTTGATTCATAGCCTTCTTTGTTACTGGAGAAACTTATACTTAATATTCTTAATGATGATGCACTGTTTGTTATGGTTGCTCTACGATCAATACTTCTCTTCCTCTTAGTTGGCAGAAGTAGCAGAGTCAAGTATGTCACTATGTATAGGATAACAGTTGATACTCTGTTTGTTGTCCTGTCATCTTATGTTTTTCCTTCTTTTTCTGTTTGTAGTCAATTAGTGTTTGCTTGGAGTATTTGTTTTCAGACATTTTATATGTCAATAGAAATAATTGGAGAAACCTGAATATTTGATGAAACAAGGTCATGGTGGAGCGAAATGGATGTAGAAAACTCGTATACCCGACTGAACTAGCCTGAAATGGAGTTTCGTTATTGTCCTTTTTGTAGCGAAGTAACGGGGGTGGTTGGAGGTTGATTTTTCCTAAGCATCCTAGTAATGTTGCTTTTGCAAAATGCTTGTGCTTATTTACTTTTTCTTCATTTTTTCATAACTGCAGTTTTATTATATTTCACAGCTTGAGATGGCAGAGGAGTGCTTGAAGCATGCAAATGACTTGAGCGGTTTGTTACTTCTCTATTCTTCTCTAGGAGATGCTGAAGGAATAACTGTACTAGCTTCTTTCGCCAAGGAGCACAGGAAAAACAATGTTGCATTCCTTTGCATGTTCCTGTTGGGTAAAGTGGAGGAGTGCATTCAGCTGTTGGTTGACAGGTAGCGTTTCTCATAATCCTACTTATATATGTATTATTCATATTGTAATGATTTCCCTGTGACATTATATTTGCAGCAATCGGATACCTGAGGCTGCATTTATGGCAAGATCTTATCTGCCTAGTAAGGTTCCTGAAATAGTTTCAATTTGGAGAAAGGATCTCAGCAAGGTTAGTGGTCTTCCTTTTTGAGTTTGCTTTTCTGTGCACTTTCTGCACTGTGGAAAGTTTTCCCAAAGCTGGCTATTCTCTAGGTTAGCAGTCACCTGGACTTTCAACTTTAATGTAGGGGGTATGAAGCTTCTTGACCATTAAGTTAATAGTGCAAAGAAACTTCAGACCTCTGTACTTTCTAATGGAGTTCATTTACACCTGTGGTAGCGAGTTGTCGAGTTGTCGATCAAATCCAGGCATGGCACTGTTTTTTATCTCTTTCACTACTGTGCTACCTATTTGATATGATGTGTACCACAAGCATTTTTCTTCACAAGTTTTTGGGAAGGCCAATGGCCGGAATGCACACTCCCTCCTAGATGGAGATTACTTTAACCAAAGGATTTGTCCTTAAGTTTGAAAATGGTAAAGATTGGTCGTTACTGAAAGTTTCATGTTTACTGTTCAGACATCATGCTGTTTGTAGACTTCCAATTGTTCTCCACGGTCATAAGCACAAATATTTGATCTTGTTTTGCATGCTGCATGCAGGTTAACCAGAAAGCAGCAGAAGCTTTGGCTGACCCTGAAGAATATCCTAACCTGTTTGAGCACTGGCAAATTGCACATGCTGTTGAAGCTAGAGTTGCGGAGGAAAGGTAATCAGTATATAGATGTTTCTTCTTTCCAAAAATCTTGTTATGTCTCTTCGGCACCTGCCAGTTTCATTTTCAAAATAATAATACTTGGTTGAACCTGCTTTGGTCTGTGGAAGTTCCTCATTTTTCCTCTAGTGTTTCACACCGTCTGCTCAATTTGTTGCTCGTTTTTTCTTTCTTGGAATATGAGCTCAAAAGGGATGTGTTCTAGTCCCAATATGTATGGTCTGTTGGAAGATAACTTCATATTAACAGGCAAAATTTCACTGAGAAAATTTCATAGCAATTTTTGTTGATTTCCTTAATTTGTGTAGGGGTGTCTATCTGCCAGCGGCAGATTATGTAAATTATGCTGATAGACCAACTACTAACCTCGTAGAAGCTTTCAGCAACATGAGAATGGATGAAGAACCACTTGAAAACGGAGAGTTGGATCATGAGGTATAAGATGGACACATTTCTAATTTTTCTGTTATGAGAATTGTTTTCTTTATATGTGATCACTTTCATAAATAAGAAGAAAAAGAAAGCCATTTGCTTTTATGTAGCTAGGCGTTTCGTGAAGTTTGATAATCCGTTCCCCTTTATATAAAGGAAGGGTTAATAGTTTGACTTGTTTCTATTAAAACTTTCTTTGGCAAAAAGCTAATCAGTTAAGTGATTGCTTCCCTTGGTTCTCAGGTTGCGGAAACGAATGGTGATGAGGTGCAAGAACGGGGTGAAGATGACCTTCAACAAGAGGGCCAAGAAGAGGCTGTTGTGGTGGATGCCGACTCTACTGATGGTGCAGCTGTTGTGGTGGATGCTGACTCTACTGATAGTGCATTACTTGTTAGTGGAAATGAGGGTTATGGAGAGTGGGGTACGAATACTGAAGGAAAACTGTCAGCCTAAAAGAAGTTGGTTGGGTTGGTGTGAAATCCTAGTTTTGTTGCTGGTGATTAATTGAATTTCCTTTAGTTGCTAAATTTCGCTTTCATAGATTCCAAATTCTTCTTCCCTTTTCTTTATATTGTTTTCTATTTTCATCTGTCATTTTTCCTGCCTGCAAAAGTAAAATAATTGACTCCAGATTGAAACATTTTAAACAATCATCTCACTACCCAACCCTCCAGGTAGGGTAGAAAACATATAGCACACCGGTGTAAGACAAATGCAGCTTTTTGTGTTGTTCTTATTCCCTGTGGAAAGCTTTATGTCATTGTTTTCTTATCAAGCTTTCTTGGGTATCTGACTCTATAGTCATCTCAGCTCTTGACATCCTTGTGTCATTTGAGCATGAAATGCTGCTACAAGTGGCTAAGATTTTCATCCTGTTGTGGCCCACCTTAATCTGCCTTCTGTTTTCTTGGCACAAATTAGGTCTATTGCTAGCAATTCTTCTTCAGCTTGTTTTCACATTTCTCTGACGTAATTGTTTGGTGTATATTTTGCGATTTTCTCTTTCCCTCTCTCATATCTCTGTTTTGATGCGTATGCAGTTCTTACACCACGTCATTAGGTTCAGTGAGGACAGGTGGTGTATGTAATCCTTTATTAAGGTAAGAATTGAATTTCTGAACACATTCTAATTGCAAGGTGATACTTTCCTGGAAAAAGTTCTTAGGCTATCTGTATGTTTATTTGATAGGGCACTCCACGTCTCATTTTACTTTCCAACTGTGTGTAAAACATCATTATTTTGATTAATTTGAGAGACCTCCTTGGTCCCTTGTATTCATCTTTTTCAACGATGAAAGATAAATAACCAACATATATTGGCGTTTCAGCACAAAGTGCAATTAAATATTCTCTGCAAAGGCACATATACATACATATACACATAATACTATATTGCATGGAAAATACACAAACAATAATTATATGGTCAAAAGAATTTTAAGAGGTATAATCCACATACTAAAATTTTAATTTTACATACCTAATCTATTAATTTGTTCGATAACATTTACTTGGCTGTTTGTGCTTTGCTCTACCAGCTATATTAGTGTTTAGTTCTGTCCTCATTAACATAGAGCGAATGAGTGCTGTGATGGTACCCCACCAAAGTGTTTCTAAGTTAAATGAAGCGCCCAACATGCAACACCTAGTTTTAGGATCTAAACTGCCTCAGATGTCAACAACATTATTTTACATATTGTTTGATTAAAATGCTTCCGAATTCTTTTTTTGACTTTCTTTTGATGCAACAAAACAAACAAAGGGCCCGTTCGAATAAAAAGTAGTTCTTAAAAAGTCAAATTTCAACGACTTTTAGGTTAAAAAATGAGAAGTAGGAGTAACCTACTTTTTAACTTTTTGTAAGTTAATTTTAATTTTTTTAAAGTCGTTTTAAAAATATTTAAACACTTTCAAAGGCTGAAAACTACTTAAAAGTTGATTTGGGTAACTTATAATTGAAACCAAACGGGCCCAAAGGCATGTTACCAGGCAATACCTTGATTCATTTTCATGGAGTACATGTTATACAAATTTTTCTTGTGGGACAGGCAAAAGATTATAATAAATGTGTTCTGCATCTCTCAACCTTCATGGTGGTGGTTAAATAGCTATACTACCTCTATGCTTCACCTAGGGAAGATTAAGTGCAATTGTGCAAAGGATCTAAGCCATTGCCGAGTGTCAATTTCTTTTGCCTCCTTTAGAGATTGAAAGAAAATCTAATAATGATTTCTCCTTTTGCATTCTTTTCTTGTTTTTTCCTCCCAACTTTACTGATTGTTTTTTGTTTTCATTTTAAGATTCTGCTGCCTTAAAAGAAAAGGGTTCGGATGTCTGTTCTGCCAGTGATGTGATTTTGTAGCAATGAGTTTTGTGATGATGCTGTAGAAAGAGCTTGGGTATTAGCTTTAGACATATAGCTTTACATTATTCTTTCAGAGGCATAAATTCATACATTCCAGATTTTACGTGCCCTCGTGAATGTAGAAAAACTTATACCATATATAAAAGCGCGAATAGCGCAGAACGTGTTTTAACTTCCATCTCTTTTCAATTACTTTTTTTTATTCAAGATAAAATAAAATCTGCCTCAACCAAGGCACAAACGGTGCTAAAGAGCCATCCATACAGTGCCGGACCGCTCACATGCATCTCCTGCCCTTGGGTTTCAAAAGCTGGCTTTCTCCTGGCAATATCAAAAAGAAGAGAAATCAAATGCACTTGGGATGTGGACTACCACAGGCAATTGTAGTCAATTGAGGCTTTACATGCCTGCGTGCTCCGCAATTTTTCAAAAAATGAGACCCTAATCGGCTTTGGGCAGCTGTTCTTGCCTCCATGTATTGCAGAAACTGCGCATATCAGTCGACAGTCAAGAATCAAATATTTGGAAATGCATCCTGAAAGGCTGGAGCCGCTCTCAAACGATACTCAATTCGTAACTACATTCAAATTTCAAGGTCTCAATCGAGATGAAGACTATGATCAACTCAATTCTTATCAATGGTTACTGGAATCTAAGCAATCTTTTCTATGAACAAAAGAGACTTATCACAACTGCATTCAGTTGGATAGCTCCCAAAACCTATGTGGTCCTTAGTCCTAGACAGCCTCTTTATTACATAGACGGCCTACATGGCCGTTCTTGAAGGTCAACTCCTCATGTCAGGACCACCGTAGCCATTCATTCTCTTGGATTTGGATATTATAAGGCTCCAACCAAGATTAAATTCTTGTGTAATTTATAGCTGAATGGAAGGCTTCCCTTGCGGTTCGAACCATCATCACCTCAACAATATCGGTCTGAACATTTCTCGTACTGCTTGTGTGGCCAACAAAAGAAGCTATTCATCATATCTTCTTCGAATGTTCTAATGCAGCTAACTTTTCCAGAACAAGCTTATTAGAAAGATCTCCAATATTACTACCAGTATAAATAGTATCAACATCAGTTTCAAGGCTGTTAACTAGAACGACACATGGAAGGGTATCAACAACAATGCCTTAAACGATTTCATAACCTGGAATATACGACCCTGATAGAAAAATATTTTATTAAGTAAACTCAAATAATTCTCTTCTACATTTACTATATGAATTATGTGACAAAATACCCCATTTCTAATACTAAAAAATTAAATTAAATTAGGATTAGAAAAACTTTTTTAATATGAATAACGAGAAATAAACCTGGAAAATTTAATTAAGGGTGACAAAAATGTTTTGAAATTAAGAAAAAATGACCAGTTTAATTATAGAATAGAGGTGACAATTTTAATATTAATGTTAATGACACTAATTTAAAAACCCTTAAATTTTCTTCTTTACATTACGCCCTATTTTCTTTTCCACCCCTCCCCTACCCTGTCCTACCCCTCCTGCCATCGTCACCTCCACCTCCTCCTCCATTATTGTCGCTGCCGCCACCTGCACTGCCGCCCCACCACCACCTCCTTTTCTTACTGCACCACCATCACCTTCACTTCCTCCAATATCACCGTCACCACCTTCTCCTCCTACTATTTCACCACCTCTTCGTCCATCAATACCACCATCATTTTCTCCTTGGATGTCACCACCAACACCACTATTTGTTCCTCCACAGTAACTATCTTCTTCGTCTACTTTTCCGCTCCATTTTCAGCCAAAAAAAATTAAGCAATTATCGAAGTTGCTGCAATAACGTAATAACTATTACAGTTGCTGCAACAACTATAATAACAACTATTGCGGTTGTTGCAATAACTATTATCACAGTTTTTTTTTGTAAAATAAAAAAATATTTTCGAACTTTTTTAAAACAAAGCAAAAAGTGAGTAAAAATAACAAAAAAGAAGAAGAAAAATGCAAGGGAAAGAATGAGCATGTTAAATGGTGAAGACATAGTGACAAAATGATAAAAGAAAGAAATAAATGAAGGGAAAATGAATGAAGAAGATGAAATGGAAAGAAAAAATCTGGAGAGAGAAAAAAGAGAAGAGAAGAAAGAAAGAGTGAAAAAGATTGAAAATGGAGAAGTTTTAAAATTTGTAATTTCAAATGGGAGGAAATATTTTTAAAATTTTTGAAATTCTAATATGCACCCACAAGTTCTTAATCACTTTAATTAAGTTCATTTTTCATTTAATGACATTTGACCAAGTCAATATCACATTTTTTTAATTATGACTTTTTATGTCGCCCTCCACTCAATTTTCTCGATAAATCTAACTAGACATGAAATAAATAAATATCAAATCCTAAATAAATTTATTTTCCTACTCCAACTTTGAATTACTATTTCCAACATTTTTCCTTAATTCGAAATTGTATACTCTTACCTTTTCTTGTTGTCATGATTTTTGTATTGGAGCGCTTCTCTCCAATCTTCAATTTTTTTGTTTGTCTTGAAATTTTTCTCCAATCTTCAATTTTTATTTTTGTTGGAACTTTTTTCCAATCTTCAAGATTTTTTTTTAAATCTGTGGTTGAATATCTCTTCAATCTTTATTTTTTTTAATTGAAACTTCTATCCAATCTTCAATTTCTTATTCGCGTTGAAATTTTCCTCAATCTTCAAGAATTTATTTTGTTTGTTATGAATCTACTTTTTCAAGTTGTATTGATGACCAGACGATTTTACCAGCATACCCATTGATGGCCAGACGGGGGATACATTGGTTGTTGCCACCTGTCGGTGATGGAAGCTAATTAATTTCTACAAAGATTGTAGAAGCTTTGATTCCAATTTGATGAAAAATATTTTATTAAGTAAACTCAAATAATTCTCTTCTACATCTGTTACAGGAATTATGTGACAGAGCACCCCTATTTATAATTCTAGAAAACTAAATTAAATTAGGACTAAAAAAACTTTTCAATATGAATAAGGAGAAACAAACCTAACTAGACATGTAATAAAAAAAAAATTCCTAAATAAAGTTAATTTCCTACTCCAACTTTGAATTACTATTTCAGTCGTCCCTATATTTTACTTTTAAATAATTTGCTAACAAGAAATCAAAACCAATTCAACTACTCTAAAATGCAAAACTTTTGTATAGAATGCCATTATGCGAGCCATTAAGTTCCAATTCTTACCAATATTCTGAATAGTAGTAGGACCACTACTACCATAATTAAATGAGAACCTATAAAAATTAATTGTTTCAAACTACACATAGATGACTCAGCGATATAATTTGTGAGAAAATTTGTACTCAATAAAATATGAACATCAAAATAAAGTTTAAATCATTTATTGAAAAATAGTAAAACAAACTTAAAAAGTGAAAATCGAGCTCACTAAATTCATAATCTGTTTTTAAGAAAATTATTCCCCGCAAATATATGAGATTATGAAATATATTTTTCAGGAGAAAAGATTTTACTTCAACAGAACGGTACCTTAAATTCTGATGAACTTCGAACCAGCTCAAATGCAACAAATCACACAAGATTTAGGGTAAAAGAAACATAGAAAAAGTCTATTGTCTAAAATAGCTAACGAGTCTTCAAATCATGTGGGCCTACTTGGTGCTTCCATGATATGATCCAAACATGGAATTGCTTCTCTCGCTGTTAAAAAAGATCCCCCAAGATCTTCTTATAGTCTATAAGGCCACCAAGTCTTGAGTCCTTTCGACTAGTCTTTGGAGCATAAAATTAGTGCCATCTAACATTATATTATCCTCCCCTTATTGAAAAGAATTCGCCCTCGAATCCAAACCTAGAAAAAATAAGAGAAAACAAACAACCACAAAATGCTCAAAGTTTCAGGGTCAACACCTGGGATTAGCAACAAGAGTATCATGCAACAAAATTGCATCCTCAAATCCCAGCCAAGTCTTTCTCTTAATCAAATTAAAAGAATAAGATAAGTATCACAAAGAATTTGGTCATTTTACATACAAGAGGGATATTCAACACTAATATGATCATAAGCAAAAAAGTCGTATAAAAAATCAACAATATAATAAACTCATTTAATTTGTTCTCAAAATGACACTCAACATCAAATGTAAAAACCAAAATTGGGACATATGAAATTAAGAAGTTTCTTCTAGAACAAATATCACTTTTCCCTCCCAATAAATTCCCCACATGAAGATTATGCAATTTAAGCACCTATAATATTAATAAAGAGGTGAATGAACATGCATTGAAAAAGATTTGAGGTGGAGTCACATCTACAAGAATCAAATAGATTAGAAGGAAAAGAATACTTACCTTGAGGATGAGGTTTTGAGTTCAAATCTTCATAAATGGTCATCAATGTCATCCTACCTTTCCTCCCGGATCCTCTATTCTCTCTTTTCTTTATTATAGCTATAACATCAAATTCTTTCCTCTTGCCTTGGTTCTTTTTCTTTAATGAATTCATCTTTTAATTGACTCACCTACTTGATAAGGAGCCATGGACTGAAGTATATGCCTACGATTGTTTAACAACACTAAATACTTATTTGTTCTCACTTCATGCCTTGTATAACGTCATATTGCCAAGATGTTCCAAGTGGATGATGGAAAGCTTACATAGGTGCCACATTATAAAAACTCATCATAATAATCACCAACCTTGAATTTGATCCACACATGCTTGAGTACCTTCACTTTCAACATTCATTTAACCATTGAAGCTTACACGGTTTAGCATGCTTGACGGTGTTATGATTCAAGAATTTCACCAAAGTGGTACTAACCATGTTTGCAAAACTTCCTCTATCTGCAATCAAGAGACACACATATTCTTTGATAAGGCATATTGCATGAAATAAATTATCTCTTGACTAATCATGACCCTCCTTATGAAAAAACTTGGAACATAAATTTCTCCCAATCATTTCATTCCATCTTGATCAAATTCTTCTTTATTTATGAAATTATCTTCCTTTTGTTCATCTTCTTCCATGAGATTAGGAACTCCCTCTCAAACCGTAAAAGATTTTCTATTGGGAATTCACTCATCACATAACCCCAACATTGACATTTGAAGCATTGGACATTCCTATTGCCTCCTTCCTTTGGCACATTCTTCTCAAATGGTTTCTTGGCAACCCAAGTCAACCCTTTAGGCTTAGATACACTAGAAGTAGATTAGTCAATCTCTTTGCCTTTATTCCATGAATTTGAATAGCTCTTTAACTTGACTTGCTTGTCTTATTTAATCCCTCTTTCAACTTCAATAGCCTTTTCAATCATTTTATTTAAAGTTGGGTATTTGTGAAGTCTTAATGCTGATCCAATGTTATTGTACAACCCCACTCTAAATTGAATTATGACATAAATATCATCTTCTATGAACTTAACTTTTATTTTTATTTTTTAAAGTTTCATCATAGTACTCTTTTATGATTTTGGATCCTTGTATCAATATATATATCTTCTTTAGTTGCTCTTGATTGTACCTTTTAGTGGATACTTTCTCCTCATCATGGTTTTCAATATGACCCAAGTGGGAATATATTCAGCACCCATGTTTTTTCTTTATTTCACCATATAGTTTCACCATGTAGAAGCAAACCTTTTAAATTGTGCAATAACATAGGTAGCCTTCTTCACATTGGTCATCTCAATGGTATGAAAGATTCTTTCAAATTGATTCTCCCATTGTAGATACTCTTTTAGATCATTACCTTTCTAGAATCTAGGAAGAGTGACTTTGATGGAGTTGATCCCCTGATCACGATCTCCATAATTTCCTTGCTCTATAGATGCCTCATTTTCACAAGGACGCTCTTGAATTATATGATCTTGGTGACCTCCATATCTTTCTCGTTGCATTTGTATATGCATTCTAGCTCCTCTATCACATCCTCAATTGAAAAATTCCCTTTGTATCCTCTCTATCTTAACTTTCTCACTATAATTGTCCCCATACTCTTTATTATTATCTAGTGCATCAATGACTCTTGGTTGTTCATTTCTACCACATGAGATTAGATTTAATAGTTAGATTATGGAAAGTGTGGTACATGTATGGTAAGACATAAGTTTCAACAATATTTAAATAGATGTAATTTTCATGAGTTTGGTTTTCTAGAGTTGGTGGAATGGTTCTTTGAATGGATGGGTTAAACAAGTGATGAAAATTGTCATGACCCAAAAATCCGTTCGTGATGGCTCCTGTCCTAACCCACCTAAACAGGTAAGCCTAAATATTACTACAAGGGTAACTACAAAAATTAATGAGTCTAAGAAGAGAAGATATAATATAAAAATACAATCTAATAACTATAAAAAAATATGGAGTCACTGTGTACAAGCCACTAAATAAAATTATACAAGTTTGATACAATAAAATGGTCTCAATGCCCCGAATCCTTAAAAAAAATAGAATAAAAGATATAAGATAGAGAGAGTCCATAACCGAGGGACTATAAACAACTACTATTTTATCTCTCAAATGTCATCCTCAGACTCTGATTTGAAGAAAAGTAAATCAGGCTAGATCGGGATTTAAACCTACAAAAGGGTAGAGAAAGAAAGGGAGTGAGTATCAAAAGACTACAATAGGTATTCAACAAGTTTCCTTGGTTCGCTCTAAAAAAAGTGATGACGATTACCAATTACCATGACACACCAACTATAATCCTCCCATAGTATCGAGCGAAAAATAGGAAATTAACAAGCAGAGTGCAATAATAATAATAGATACATAACAACAGTAAAACTAATTACTCAGCAGAAACCAACAATAATAGTCTAAAATCAAATAATGAAGCCTTAATATAATATCCCATAGAATATTACCACAAATAAATTACCAATATTTCCTCATCAGGTATCTAAACAAATAATTACCAAAACCAATAAAATTAAAAAAACCAAATCAATTGCAATAACATGATCTCTCCCTCGACCTATCCCAAGTGTAACCCTCACCTCTTGAGTCAAATCCTACTAGTCGTACCATAAACTTACGAAAGGAGTCCATCATCACCTATGTCGGTCCCTAATACAAGAGTCCACCCACAGTAAGAAGGGTACATCTTCGATACCGAGAAATAGACTCGTGGACAGAATTATAAAAAATATGTCAAGGTAAAAGAAACACTACTCAAGTATAACATCCATGTTAGCCCCTAATACAAGTCTACTCGTGGTAAGAAGGGTACATCCTGAGTAAATAGATATGCACTTGTAAGATATATTCTGAAATGACTAGAACAACATCAGTAAAGTAACTCATAACTAGACCATAAACCATTTCACAAACCTATCTACAATATTCATGTAAAACTAGTCCATACCATCTTTTAGCACTCTACTTAGTCCCCAACACACAAGTTATCACGACCTGATTTTTCGTATCATTATCTCATCTACTATACAACCAGTAGGAGAACCAACCCCCTAGTCCAAAGCCAAAGCGGAGGACTACTATATCAAATGCGGAAGCACAAGTGTAATAAATAGTAGATGAATAAATGCGAAAGTAATAGGAATAAAAAATAAATGTCCAAAACTCGATATTAGTGTAATACAAACCACTAAGTACAAAATCAAAGAATCAAAATGTCTAATACAATTGTATTTGTGGAAATACATAGAGATCAAAATAGAAATACTAATGTTGAAGAGAAGAAGGAAAGCCGGACGCCAAGCTCACCCTAAATCTCTAAAGTAGAATTTAATCTATACAAAGAACGATCTGTAATTACAATCGGGCACCTGTACTCGGATCTGCACATGTGTAAGAGTAGTATGAGTACAAACTACCGAAACAACCAATACCCAGTACCCAGTAGGCTTTGAGGGCCCACTAGGTACATAAAAATAATAAAAGCAGTAAATAACGGAATACAATAGATATTATACAGAAGCAAATAGTACATCAAGGGAGCTAGCTACCCAAATAAGAATCAAGTAACAAGTAGACATGTATAACTAGCTAATCACATAACAGGATTTCAGGCAAAGAGGAAAAATATACCTGAAATTCGTGGAACAATATATGTGAGTAATAACACAATAAATAGGAGAAGACATGGACGATATACCGGTAACCTCAAGTAAAGGATAAATGAATGAATAATAGTATAAGGCACAATATCCCACATAGCATAAAGTATTCAATTAACCAATAATAACAACTAAGCAATAATCATAATACTATAGTAATGCATATAAATACTGTTAAGTCCCTCAGATAGAAGCATAACGTACATAGAAATACGCTTACTCGTAGACATCCACATACTAGAAGAAAATAAGTACAGAAAAGTAAATACACACCATAAAGTAACCAATCCTGTGTACGCTTCCCCTCCAGTACCCATAGGTCCAGCAGGTAGAACCCATGGAAGGTTAACCTAAATATTCCTGATATTCTCTCCTCCGACCTATACCCCTCTCCGTGTCGCTAAAGCCCGAAGGCAAGGTCCATGGAGGTATGTCACCATGTACAATCTATAACGTCATCATAACCTAACATCCCAAATTACAGAGCCTCAAGGGTCTCAAAGGCTGGCATTTCGTGCCTCATATCAATAGTGTCATCAAGCCGTACTAGGTAAGTCATGGTGTTCTATGCCTGTACATGAATGCCGTACTGACCCAGCCCCAATGCACTCTCATCGAAGCCATAGGTCCAACCTCCCGTGTCATGAATGCACAACATATCAACAAGTATATATAAACATATGATCATGTAATAACAATTTCCTATGCCCTGCACAGGAATCACGGAACAATTCCAAAGTCACCGGCACCATGTAAATTCGGATGCCAAAATATCTATCAACAAAGTATAGATGAAAGAACGATACAAGATCACTATATCCACCTAGATACCCAACCGACGAATGCTATTTAGTACAATAATTAAAGTTATAAGCCTAGAGATAGCCCCACGGAGCCTACCTTTCGTCCAATAATAAAGCGTTGTAAGATCACAAATAGTACCCCCATTGATATCCAACGATCTCCAAATGTTCTAAAACTTACATCAAAGTATTGTATATGTCAATACAATTTTAACAGTATAATTTATGCTAAGTTTCGAACTGGGCCTAAAATTGGGCCTGCGGGGCCCGCTTGTCGAACTAAAAATAAACTTTACCACGAGGTTCTCAATGTTACCAGAAACCCGTGCTTCAAAATTGAGCACAATTCAAGTTCGGGAAGGGCTCTAAAATAGCCCGAATAGATTTGACTATAACGGGGTCAAAGATGCAAATTTTTTAGTGATTAAACGATGGAATTTCAATGTATTAACGATACTAGAAGTAAAATATACTCAAAAAATGAAGAATTACGCAATAATATACGAATTATGGCATGAGTTCATCAATTTCATCAATTGGGGCCATTAATGGAGGAAACTAAGAAATTTAAGAATTAAAATGAAGGACTTACCCAAAACGCATAGAAATCAAAGGGCAACAATGTAGGGATTTTCCCCAGCCTTTGACTGAAGTTTAGGAGAGATTTTTTGCACAGAAATGGGGAGAAACATAATATTTTTGCTGAAATAAAAGCTTGGGTTCGTCCAGGGATTTATATAACTGAAAGGTATTTTATTCATTGCGATCGTGACTTTATTACGCGATCTTGTAGAGTACTGGAATAAGGCATCGCGATTGTGTGCATTACCTACACGATCTCGTAGAGTTTTGGGCAGTGCTTTACCACGATTGTGTGAAACATCCTCACGATTGCGAAGCACAGTGGCTATTGAATCGCGATCGCGTGATATATTGACGCGATAGCGAAGAACAATTAACCTGCACCAGTTGCAGGTTTTGACAAAAGAACTAGGAGGAAGAAAATGCTCCGAATTACCACATGAAATGCATTTATAGTCCAATTATGCAAAAAAACTATGCATGCATACCCGAAATGACATTTTAGACTCAATGATGAAGACAAAATCGGAATCCGAGGTCATTTCGGATAAATGTTGACCAAGTCAACCCTTAGGCTAAAATTCATGAAATTTCCACCAACACCTTGAAAATGCAACGACAAGTTTGGTAAATGAACCAACACCTCTCCTAGCCTAAAATCATCATTCTGGAGCTGATGGAAGCATAAGAATTTAAATCCAACACTCTGAAAACTAAAATACCATTCAAGCTCTACGTTAGGCCTTAAACTCAACTAAAATCCAAAAATTGGCATAAATTGCAAACATAAACTCCAAAATACAAACTTAAGGTCAATCTTGACTTTATTTGGGATTTCACGGCTAATGTAATTGTTGAAATTTAATTCTGAGCTCTTCTTGAAGAAAATTTCACTTTAGTCAATAAGTACTTAGTTTTAGGCTCTAAAACTGGCAATTTGAGATCTTTTTCAACCGATCCTCCAGGGATCTAAACTACCGGTCCTAGCAAGTCATAAATGAATTGGGATATCTACCAAAATGCTCTAGAATACAAAACATTGCGTATCTATCATAAATGACCATGAGGGTCATTTCATAAGTCCTCTTGCAATAAGAACAGTATATCCTTGATACCTAGAAATGGATGGGAAAAATTATAGAATAGGTAGGACAAAGTAATAGAATCATCGTATTCTATAACTACCACAGGGTTATCATTAGCCTATACAGGTGCAGGTCCCCCTCCTCGAGTCTGGCCATGACTTATAGGACAATTCCCACGCTCTATGTCACTAACTCCTGCAAAGAGTCCTTTGCATTCCAATCAGTTACCAACATACAAGTCCACCTGTAGTAAGAAAAATACATCTTGGATATCGAGAAATGGGATCATAATATGGTATTAAATGGATAGAACAAGGTAAGGAATAACTACACAAAAATCATAACCAATCTGCCTGTCTCAACTCATCAAAATGGGACTTTCGAGCTCATAATATCATCCATCAATAAGTGAATGACAACACAATTATAAATATCATGTAAAGGTGGTCAAATACTCTATGTCAAATAAAATCAATCAATTATGCAGTCAGTCATGTATGAAAATCAGTGGATGAATAATTCAATGTAGTGTAATGTTAAAATGCATGCTTTTGGTACACACCTGCTTCCAATATCCAGATAGTCAGGACCCATGGGGTCTGGATAAGCCTTATACCTGTACCGAGACTGTAATGACCCTCATGATCATTTATGATAAATACGTGATGTTTTACTTATAGAGAATTTTGGTAGTTTTCCCACATCACTTATGACTTGCTGAGACCAACAGTTCGGATCCCTGGCGACTCGGTTGAGAAATACCTCAATTTCCCTGTTTTAAAGCCTAAAACTAAGTGCTTGTTGACAAAAGTCAACTTTCCTTCAAAACGACCTCAAAATTTAACTCCAAAAGTTCGTTTAGCTTTAGAATACCAAACAAAGTCAAGATTGACCTTAAATTTGCGTTTCGAAGATTTCGTTTGCAAGTTATGCAAAATTGTGGATTTTAGTTAAGTTTGAAGCCTAGAGTAGTAATTCGATGTTCGGAGTGTCGGATTAGAATTATGATACTTCCAGCAGCTCCAAAATGATGCTTTTAGGCTACGCAAGGTGTTGGTATAATTTTTGGGCTAGTCGTTTCATTTTTGAGGTGTTGGTGGAGAAATACACTTGTGGCTCTTTTGGTTTGAGGGGTCATTTTTAGTAAACGGCCTCAGAATTCAGTTTTGTTGATTCCGTTGAGACCGAAATATTGTTTCCATACTGGTTGTATATTTAGAATATCAAATTTGGACTCTGTTTGATCCCCGAACCCCTTGGTACGAAATCTAGAAAAATGCAGTTGGAATCCGCAACTGGTGCAGATTTCCTTTAGCGTGATCGCGGACCATGAGGTGCGATAGCGATGAACACAATTGTACCCTTCTGCTTGATCGCAAACATTAAATGCAATCACAATATATTCCAGGAAAAACACCACTTCGTGATCGCGATGCTTTAACGCGATTGCGATGCCTGATAAATTCCTTCTGCATGATTGCGCTGGCCTGACACAATCGTGGTGAAGCAGGCCTGGCAACATAAAATCCTGTAGCTACCCTATTTTGTTCTATTTGTTTCAAAACTCAATTCCTTCAGTTCTAGGATGACACATACTTCTCCAAACACCATTCCAGGACCAAAGAAATTCGTCTCAACGTTTTTCATTAATTTTTACGTGAATTTGGGTAAGTTTCCTTATCTTCTTCTTCCCTATTTTCTTAATTTCCTCCACTAATGGTTTAAAGTATGAAGTTGATGAAATCATCCCATAACTTGATTATTTTCATCTAATTCTTCGTCAATTGGATATATATGCTCCTAGGATCATTAATTCTTCATAATTTCAACGTTATAATCGTACAGATTAAACCTTTAACCCCTTTTTGGTAAAATCTGTCCGAGATGATTTGAAGCCCTTCCCGCATTCGCATTGTGGTCAAATTTAGATCATGGGATCCTGGTAGCATTGGGAACCCCGTGGTGAAGTTTGTTTGTAGTTTCAGCAAGCGAGCCCCGCAAGCCCATTTTAGGCACGATTTTGGGTCCAGTCTGGAACTTAGTATAAAATACATTGTTAGACTTGTATTAATATATAGAATTCATTGGCGCAAGTTTCAGATCATTTGGAGAAGGTTTGATATCAGTCAGAGTACGATTCGTGATATTATAAAGCTTTGTCGTTAGATGAAAGGTAAGCTTCATGGGGCTATCTCTAGGTTTATAGATTTAATAATTGTACTAAATAACATCATTGGATTGGGTGGATAGGTCTTATAGCACCCCAATACCATTCTTTCATCTGTTTTATATTGACATTGATATGATGACACCCGAGTGATATGGGGCCGAGACTTAATATTTGATTATAGATACCTGTGCAGGGCATAGGTTATGGATATCTCATGATTATATATGTTGATATATATATGTGTGTTTTTGATGTACTGTGCATTCATGACACGGAGAGACTGAGCCTAAGGCTCCGATGAGAGTGCATTAGGACTGGTTTGTAATGACCCTCATGGTCATTTATAATAAAT
>JBDJHY010000014.1:11564898-11577668 GCA_039654485.1 Withania somnifera | reverse complement strand
AGTTAGTTGGTGGTGCAAATGAGATAATGAGCCTTAATGTGAGGGGAAACCTTAAACAATTGCTCATTAGGGCTAATGCCATTTGGGTGTAGCAATTTCTTAACAATGACTAGCTATGTATATAGCAATTGGTCTGAGAGTTTTGATAATAAATGTACCACTTATAGAGAGTCTTTTTGTTTTCTATCACAATATTTATTTTATTTTTTTGGGTCAAACAAAGGATAGCATATTATATATTAATATTTTGCATTACAAGGCCATAGGGCCAGGTGGAGTCAAAGATACAGTAGTTAAGTCTTCAAATACATCAAAATGAGGGGAATTTTCCAAAGAAGGGTAATACAGTGGTTGACCGGGCCTAATATAAAAAGTTTCTTTCTTGTCTGCTTTTTATGCTTGAATGGCAGACAATGGGTAGAACTGTCCACTATACTATATCAGTATAGCATCTGCTTCTGCTCCTTCTTTGGCTAGTATATCGGCCGCCCATATTTGTTTCTCTCACGCTATGCTACGGATCTCCCAATTGTCAAAGAAGCTCCCTGAATTCGGAGATTAACTTAGAATATGTTTCATGATATTTTTCCGGAAGGGTTATAATTACCTCGTTGATTGATAGGGGTGTCTCTCACTATATTTTGCTTCTTGATGTATAAATAAAAGTTATACTTTGGTCATATCTAGTCTTTTCTTCTGGTAATCTATATTCTAGTAGCAATTTTGCTTTGTTCACAGCTGATGACATGAAAACTATAGAAATTTATATAATGCATTTTATGTCCAAGGTATAAATAAAGATCTTATAGTACAATGTGTGGTTACACGCTCAGTGTTTAGTTATCTTTTTCATATATTCTCCAAAATGAATAATCTAAATTTTTCTTTTACTACTCACTAGAAAACACAATTTTTTTTTTATTTTTTATTTTTGGAAAATTCGTGTTGATTGCTGAAAACTCAAATTTCATAAGCTATATAAATCCTGGAGGAATTTTGACTAGCAACCAATTTAAATGAAAGGCTTAAATTCCTTAAGAATAGAGATAATTACTTTATCAAAGCCGCATTAATTTATTCCCCACTTTTACTAACATATTTAATTTAAAAATAAGATAATATCCGAACAATAGATTCATCACATTGCACATGTGGCAATTATTATTCCTACTCACCAAAGTTTTTAGTGATTTTTTCTCTTTTTAGTAAAGATAAGGAGAATGTTTTCAATTTGCACAAGGCATATTAAATTTGTTAAAATAGATAAAAAGTCTATAGCTTTCTCATTAGAATGAAATAATAAGATAAATATAGAAGAGTAGTTTATATAGTTAGGTCACAAGATAAAATGAAATAGATTAAAGTAACCCTCAAACATAATATATGCTAATATCCCCTCTCAAATTCACGATGCTACAACCATAAGCATTGAGAGTTTGTCAGACAAGCAACGGAAGCACAAAGTCGAGTCTGCTTTCGTAAACATATCAACAATCTGTAAGGAAGATGGAATAAAGGGCAATGTAATGGTGCCGATCTGCATGTGGTAGCAAGTGATATGACAATCAATCTCGATATGCTTGATTCACTCATGAAATACTGTATTACGAGCAATCTAAATAGCACTCTAATTATCACAATTACTAGAGTAGGGTAACAAAGAGAGATACCCATATCAGCAAGCAGCCATCATAACCAAACAATCTCATAAGTAGTAGAGGCCATGACGCGATACTCGGCTTCTATAGAAGACCTAGAAATGACATCTTGTTTCTTGCTCTTCCACAAAATAAGCGAGTCACCAAGGAAAATACAAAATCCAATAGTTGACTTGCGATCTATAGGATTACCAACCCAATCCGCATCACAATAAGCACGCAACTCTAACGAGGACGTAGAGGGAAACAAGATGTTTTGAAACTGAGTGCCTTGAATGTACCTGACTGAAGTAGGAGCAGTGACAAACCGACTAACCACGTGAACAGCATGCGCAATATCTGGGCAAGTCACCGTAAGATAAACCAAACTGCCAACAACGGTACGATAAAGATGAGATGAGCTCGGTTAAACAGATCATCTATGTACTTTAAGAGATGGCCTTTCGGGGAATAGGCAACCTCAATTCCCAAAAGTAACGTAGCATACCCAAGTCTTTCATAGCAAAGCAACATCCCTGCTCAGACTTCAGAGATTCAATTCCAGCATAATCAACACCAGTAATTATCATGTCATCAACATAAAAGGATAATAGAATACGACCTGCCGTTGTACGCTTAACAAATAGCGTCGAATCATGCTGACTTGGACGGAAGTCAAGCGAAGTGATCACTGTGGAAAATTTCTCAAATCATGCACGTGGTGCTTGTTTGAGACCATAAAGAGCTTTACGAAGCTTGCAAGCTTCACTTGGCCGATAAGCAACACCGAGAGGAGGTATCATGTAAAATTCTTCATGAAGATCACCATTCAAGAAAGCATTCTTGACATTTACTTGAGATATTTTCCACTGAAAAACAGAAGCAACAACAATGAGTTCGAATAGTTGTCATTTTTGCAACTGGTGCAAAAGTTTTTTCATAATCCATGCCATGCTCCTATGAGTAGCCTTTTACAACAAGCCGAGCCTTTTATCTTTCAATGGATCAATCAAATTTGGTTTTAATCTTGTACACCCAACGAGAACCAATGGTGTGTTTTCCTAACGACAATGGTACCAAATCCCATGTATGTGTCTGGTGTAGAGCAATAAGTTCCTCAGCTATAGCAGCCTACCAAAGGAAATCACAAATTGTTTCTCTATAGGACGGAAGCTCAGAAAAACGACGAATAGATGCAACAAATAAAGAAAAAGAGGTAGAATAAGATGAGTATTCAAAGTCAGGAAGCTTAGTGGACTTACGAGTAAGGGTGGACTGACGCTGAGGAGGATCCATAATCTCATCCGGTAGCTGGGTAGCTGTAGGAGTAGGGGCAGTAGAGGTAGATGACTCGTGAACCAAAGTATCAGACAGAGCTTCATCGGGGTTGGTATCGAAAGGATCAATGTGAACAAGATCTGACTGTGTCATGTGATTAGAGCTAGCAGGAACAGAGAAAACTGGAATATGCTCTATAAACACAACATGATGCGAGAGATACAATTTTTGATTGACTGGATCAAAACAACGATATCCTTTTTGACCAACACCATAACCTAAAAAGACACATAAAGCAGACCGAGGAGACAATTTACTGCACTCAGCATGTGGTCGTAGAACGAAGCAAGTACAACTAAATACATGCAACGAAATAATCAGGTGAATGACCATACAACTTTTCAAAGAGAGACAAACCTGAATTTTGTGAGATTGGAATTCGGTTAATCACATCAGCAGCTGTAAGAACCGCTTCCCCCCAAATGACACTAGGAACCTCATATGACAATAAGAACGAACGAGCAGTTTCAATGAGATGACGATGTTTCTTTTAGCAACACTATTTTATTGTGGAATGTCTGTACACGAGGATTGATGAATAGTTCCATCAGAGGCAAGTAACTGAGAAAATTCATTTAAAGTATACTCACCTTCCAAATCACATCGAAAACATTTAATGACACATGAGTGTTGAGTTTTCATAATAGCTCTACAGTTACTGGTAAGAAAATCAGATCTGCATTGCATCGAATAAACCCAAGTATAACAAGTGAAATCATCAATAAACGAAACATAATATTTGGAACCTCTTTTGGTGGATACCCGGGGGGTCCCCATATATCAGAATGCACAAGATCAAATGGTGAAAGAGAAAGAGAAATACTCTTATAAAATGACAAAGTCGGAAATTTAGCCAGTTTACAACCACTACAATTAGAAAAATCATGACTGTCTAAATAACCTAGAGCTTTTGTAGACACCAAAAACTTTAAACGGGAAGCAAAAACATGACCCAAACGAGAATGTCAAAGATAAAATCAGAAAACGAACGACTAAAACAAAAAGACAATAAATCAACACTGGAGGCAGCAACATCTGATACTTTAAGTTTATCAAAACATAGAGTCCCCCTTTCCTATTTTAAACCTTACATCTGTTGGTTAATTGTGCGATTCTGGTCTCTTAATTTTGTTTACCTCTAAAAATTGTTATGTAAAGGAGCTTCGATATCAGAAGGTGATTGGGATGGTCCCCCTTTGCGAATAATTTTTTTTATAAGAGATTTATAAGTCAAGAGGCTAGTTAGAATATATAATGTGGAACGGAGAATAGAAAAATGTGTTTTTTATTAATTCAAGGCTTAATGTTAGTCTCTTGATTATCTGTGTGGATTAGCTTTATTTTATCTATTATATTTTATTTTATTTGAGTGTTTAAATGTTGGAATATAATTTACGTGGTGGAAGCATTTTCATAATGTTACATGAATAATAAATATCATAACCAACATGTATTACATACAAAGTGTGCTGAAAATTAAATTGAGACTTACCTATCTACGATCTTCTACAATAATTCTAAATTTACTCTTGATTTCTCTCAATATTTATGTGGACAAATATTGTATAGAAAACCTTGTGCTGATTCTATGTAGGAGGACTCTACTTATAAATTTTTAGAAAGGCCTCTCTAAAAGTCAAATAGGATATTTTTTCCAATCCAAATAGGAAACCTTCTAATCCAGATAAGAGACATTTTCCTATTCCTATAGAATTTAAGATTTTGATTAATTTAAGCATTGTAGGGACCATAGAATTAATTTTTAGAGGCTTCCAATTATTAAAATAATTCAAAATAAATTAATTTAAATTATTCTTATCATAATAAATTATAAATTATTCCATTAGAATTTCGTAATTGCACTCCTCCATTATTTCTGAAATCCCTATTAAACACTTAGTAATTCCCATGTTAAGATTACAGATACTAGTTAATAAATTAAATCACTGACGAATTTAATTTAATAATTAATTTTCTTTTAGAGTCATGCTTAACTTATTTCACATGTTGGATTCATAAATCTACCGGCCGGGTTTACATATGAAAACTTATAAGTTTCTTACAAAAGGCGTATCATCAATCTCTATACCGAGACATAGATTCCATCGACTAACTTATTATTTCACCAATATATATTTATTATCATTCAACTTACTAGGCATATCGATGCATCTCAGAATCTCACATTTCAATAAGTCAAAACGATAACGAATATATACAGTTTATAATAGTTATATCAAGATTGAGAATATAAGTACATTTAATAGTTTAGAGAATATGTTTTATCAGTCAGTTCAAAACATCTATCTCTACTCGGTCCAGTTCAATACATACAAACATACTAGCATGAGAAGTTAGAACTATACCATTCTCGTAATCAAGATAAATTACATTGAATCTCGTGCTACAATCAATCTGATGGTTTGTGAAAATTACTATCTACGTTTGTGAACTAAAACTTTAACTTATAAGAAATGATGATTTAATCTTCTGTGTATAAGCTCAAGCTCTATACACTAAATCATCTACTATATAAGTTGAGGACACATATATGAAAAATGATCTACATAATATAATATTTTATTGATACGATTAAATAAATATACAATCATTTAATAAATAATACTATATCAAAACCGCATGGTTAATAGTATACCCTAACAAAATTTTGTTGTCGTAAACTGTCTGTAGTCCAAAATTACCCTTAAATTCTTCGTTGATGGCTCATAAGGGTTTGAGACTCTTCTTATTGGCCATTTTGGCTGCTAATTCCTATAAAATGACATTCTAATGTTAAAGAGTAATAAGAAAAAGCATAAGGATACATAAAACTTCGAGTCAAAGGATGTTGTAATGAACTTGAAGTTTATTTTTGGCTTTTTTCATAAAGTTTTCATTTTTTCCTTCTCAATAGTTATTTCGAGTTATATTTATTCAATTTATGGGGTTGATTTTGAAAACAGAGCTAAAAGTTGCAATTTGTTTTGGAAGCTTTTAAAATAGTTGACTTCAATTAATATTTAGAGTTTTGAGTCTCAGAATGAAATTTCGTCAATTATATAGTTCTAAATAGGAAATTTGATCTAGGGGGATTTTTTTTAGTTTTAGGCTTTTGTGGTGTTTTTAGCCTTTTTGATGAAATTAAGTTGAGTTTAAGGGTAAAGTTTGACTTTGGTCAATTTTGATGATTAGACACTTGTATTCAAATTTTATCGATTTTGTTGGATTCAGGAGATGATGTTTTGTCTAGGAGAAGGTTTGAAATATTTTTTGGAGGTTCAAAGGATAATTTTTTCTTTTTGGTTGAAGGTTTTTTTTTTGGTAACCGCATGAGGATATCGGATCAAAGAGACCTCAAATTCACATTTTGATGGTTTCATTGTATCTGAAATATTGAATTTAGTAGGGTAGAATATATGGTTTGTGTGCAAGAATTCTAAAAAAAGCTTGAGGGTGCAATAGAAGGCTTAGTGTTATGCAATTGTTGTAAATAGTACCTGGTGAGGCCCTAGGCTGTTCATCATGGTCATGTGACCAAGGGTCACGATGAAGTAAATCTTAACTAATGACTATTATGATTGTGTAACCCCAGGCTGCGATCGTGTAAGTCTAGGTTTTGTTACATCGTGATCGTGTTGTTTCATGATTGCATAGTTCAATATGGTCTAGATAATTTCTTCATCATGATCACGAGGATTAAAGTCGCGATCACGTATATGCCACTATCCTATTGACCTAGAACTTAAAAAGTTGCATGCCTTTTTTCCTATTTCACCATTTTTAGACCTATAGGCTCATTTGGGGTACTTTCAAAGATACTTTTTGAGGTAAAACTTTTGGATAAGTTTTTTAATCATTGAATCTTTATTACCAATTAATTTTTTTATTATTTGATGGATTTCAAAGTGTAAATTTTGGAAAATTTGAGAAAAATCTTGATATTTTTTTGAATTTGAGAGTCAATTTCTATTCCATTTTGATAAAATTTATATTTGTGATTTTTGAAACATGGTAAATATAATTTTCAACAAAATATTCAAAATTTCCACTGACTCTTAGTTTTCACTTTTTTTGGGGCAGTTTTAGATCTAATTCTGAAAATATCAATATGGGTATCAAAGTTCGTATTTTCTCATGCTTAGCTCATATTTGAATAAATTTTGTAGATTCAAAAGCTCGGCATAAGGAAAAGGCACCTTATGAGTTGATTTCTTCGTTTAAGGTAAGTGGAGGCTTGAATTTATTCCAAAGCATTGTAGGCTATTATGTGTTGGATTATTCATAACTGGGAGTAATGGGAATTATTTGAGGGTATTTGTGTGAGCGAAGTGATGAGAATTCATTCAGGCACTAGAGTCAAGCATGCGGGGTTAAAACAAGGGAACAAAAATAATATGGCTTGATTTAATTATCCTCTATTAAGTTGAGTTGTTTCATAATAATTGTGATATCCAGATGGGGTTTATGCACTTGACTGATATTGATTGACGATTATACTCATGTGTGGGTCTTACTTTAATGATTTGATATTATAATTGATAGATCACCCGAGTGGGGGCTTATTGACTTATATACTTTTATTAGGCCATACTTTTCTTTAATTATGGTAGTTTATTTAGTGTTGGATCTTGGAATTTAATTTGGAGATGTAATTGTTGATGATATAAAAGCAAGGGTCGAGGTCTATACCACCATTGCTTTTATGTGAGAGTATTGATGATATAAAAGTAAGGGCTAAGGTCTGCACTATCATTGCTAAAATGTAAGAGTATTGAAGATATAAAAACAAGGACTGGGGTCTTTACCGATATTTTTATGATATGATAATATTAATGACGTAAAAGTAAAGGCCGAGGTTCTTACCGAAATTTATATTATATTATAATTAAACCGGTGCAACATTCTGGCACGAGTATTCTATTGGAAATGAAATGATTCCTGGTTATGATAAATTAACGAAAAAGGACATCATTGGATAAGACTGAGACAAGACAGGTAATACAATTATGAGTTTTGTATGGATTATTGTGGGCTATTATTTTAGAACCCATCCTACAAGTATACTTCTCAATAGTGTAGTATGTACCATTTCTATTACGGGTAGACTTGTGCTCTAGGAACTGATACGGGTGTAAAGAAATCTTTTTTAAGTTAGTGGATAATGAGTGAGATTTTACCACGAGTCATGGATTAACTCGAGAAGGAGGCCTTACATTGGGATAGACTAGTGATGGTTATTTCATGATGATTTATCACTTCATTAGATGATTCTTGTACCTTGGCTTACTACTTTAAATACATCCCATAAGTCCATTTCTCGGCAGCATCGGAAGTACCCTTTCTATCATAGGTGGACTTGTATGTTGGGACTGAGTGGAGCACCATAGGATGGCACGAATCAGTTGTACTTGATGTTTTTGTTATGAGATGGTTATGTATTTTTATGAGTTGCGGTATTGATGATGGTCTAGTTATTTTAGAATCTATCCCACAATATCTTTTGTCACATCAGATGTACCCTTCCTATCGTAGATTGACTTGTATGTTAAGGAATGACATAGATGTATACTTGAGTAGAGTTCAGTTGCCTTAGCCTATTACTTTTAGAATCATGTTTACTAGTCCATTATTTAGTTGCATCAGATCTTCCCTTTCTAATGCGGGTGAATTCGTGTATTAGGAACTAATATGAGTGATGATGTACTCCTTTTGTGAGCTTACTGTAAAATTAGTGGAAATTTTTCATGGGTTGTAAGTTGAGTAGACTAGGGAGGCCTACACGTGGGATAGGCCTAGGGTGAGATATAGATACTTGTGATTTATTTTGATTCCTTATATCTTGTTGACCTTATTATTTATCTGGTGAGATGCTTGGTGAGGAGGTATTGATACTTTATTATGCTAATATTTCATGGAACATTGTATCAATATTTGTAATAACCCTTTATGCTCATCTTCATGTTTTTATATTTCTTGTATCTTTGAGCTTTCCTATCGCGGTCTTAATTCATTTGACTAATCAGAACTGGTGGTTTGGTCCTCAGATCGTTCATTTGGTTGTTATGTCAGTTTCCCTATTTTAGAGACTTCGATATAGAAATTCTTGACTTTAGTCAACATTCTATAAAAATAATCTCGTAACAAATTCTAATAATTTCATTATCTCAGAAAAGTGGATTTTGGTCTAGATGAAATCTTTGTTCGTCCGGAGGCTTTGGTTTTGAGTTTATGTGATTTTTTATATTTTATATAATTTCTAGTTCATCAGTGAGCTCGGATGATTATTTTATGATCGGTAAACTTGACTGCGCCATATGCTCTAGAATGTTGAGTTTGGGGTACGTGAATTAATTGTTTGGGGTTAGGGCAGCGTTCGCACAGGGTTAAACCCCTAGAAGTATATAAACCCAAAAATCTGAATTTCTTTCATTCTTCTTCATCTTTTCACTATCAAAGCTCTAAAATCTCCATTTTCAAGCCTTGAGGTTTTGCATGTGATATGAGTGATGTTGTAATTGATATTTCTTCATTTATTCTTTAATTATTGGTAAGTTTTCACTCAAATTTCACCCAATTTCATCCATAATTTTCCAAATTCTTGAAGTCGATTCTTCACTTTAACACATTGATTCTAGCTTGGTTCTTGCTCGTCTTAGCCTCAAATTTGATGTATGAGTACCTTATGATGTGGGGAATATTTTTAAGTTTGAAGTTTTTCATTTATGGGATCGTAGGCATATTTTGATTCATATTTTGACCCCATCTATTTTCATAGCTTTAAGGTTATCGTTTGACTCGTGTCAATGTGTAGATTATTAATTTGCTAATTTTGTTATTGTTCAAGCTTTTTCGTGCATTTTTGGAGTTAATAGAGTAGTAGGGGCCTATTCTACTAAATATTTGCGAGTGTATCTTCAGAGGGAAGGTAGGATATGTCTTACCGATATTAGACATAGCTTATATGGGAACTAATTATAATAATTAGCCATCCTTAGGTCGGGATTTCTAGGCTGGTAGCCATGACCCTGTTTGCTTCTTTAGTCTGCCTCTTGTCTACGTATTTGATTATTCTCAAATTACACCTCCTGCTAAAGTATAAGCAATCGTTGGTCAAATATAAAACCCAACTAGGTTGGGGTCGATCCCATAGGGAATATGATATTGGATGTACGCGCAGTAATAATAGTTAGTCAGTTAGTGTTTCTTTCTAGAAATAACATAAAGTTAAAAGGGAATTATGTCTATGAAAGTATTCGTTTCTTTTTCTTATGGTTGTTAGAATAATTCGAGTGTTTTGTTAATCTAGGTTTATGTTCACTAGGGTTCAATGAACGCTTGGATTGTAATATTGTACAATTTTGCAATCTTTCCAAAACATAGAGTTACGTATAAAGAAAACACTATTCATCTAAATGGTTTTCAACCTTTAATACTAGATATGTGAGTTACAACCTTAATGAAGTTTCACCCAGTCTGAGATAATCCTTTGTTCCATAGCCCTAGGGCTATTTACAACTAACTGATTAAGAAATCTCGGATGTACTAGCTCTGCATAAAAAATGCAGTCATCGATGGATCCCACAACTAGAGTTAGGGGTTTATCTAATCATTGATATTAACAAACAACAATAAAATGATTAATCAGTAAATATCATACCACAGAAATAAGCTTCTAATTGATTGTTTGTGTATTTGAGAGAATATATGTATCAAAACCCTATGCTCAAGAATCTCTAATAAGAATAATTATTCTAATAATGATGATAAAATTCCCTTCTCCAAACTACCCTAATATTGGTATTTAAAGAGCATAGGTGTAAGTGCAATATAAAAAACTTGGATTAGGTCGTCGCTCAGCATTGGAAGGAACCCTGGATGAATCATCTGGTGATAGACAGGTTGTTTTGTCTTCCATATATCACCTCCACTATACGGTGAAGTTCTAGTCAGATGAAATAAATAGGGAAAACCGTCTTGTGGCAGACAAAACATCTCTTGAGTCATCATTTATTTCGACCTATCCAGTGCTATATCTATTGGGCGATGGATTTCAGATGAACCGTTTGTTAGTGGGAGAATCTCCCAATCCACCTCCGACTTGTCCTTCTTATCCAGTGCTTTTCCTTTTGGGTGACCGGCTTGGACAAGCTATTTATTGACAGGTGAAATGTCCAAGAATCTTGTAAAACTTGCCCTTTTATGTATAATTGCTCCAAACTTCCTCATATTGACTTAATCCTTCAAATACTCATAAAACACATTAAAACACACTATTTTTACTCAAGAACATGCTTTTTTTTTTGGGTTTTAAGTGCAATATATGACGTAAAAGGTTTTCACATCAGCCACCTTGCCTATTATTTTCAAAAAACTAATAAGGGAATATTTATCGGGAACTTAGCTTACCCTTTTTTGAAAAGTATCATTGCTCCCTTGGAGAAACCTTCAAGTACAACCATTCATAAACCTCAAACTGAAGTTCCCTTCTCTTTACATCAGCGCAAGATTTCTGGTAAATTTAGGTTGTCTTCAAATGCTCTCGTGTCTACCTGAACTTTCTGCATGGCCTCATGAACTCAGTATGGCCCCTATAGTATTGACTCACTTACCTCAAAACAACTCATGGAATATCTATTGTATTCAATAAGGGTTCCTTCCATCCTCATGCCTAAAAACCTAGCTTTTCAAGAAATAATAGAGTATTATCAAATATTAGGGTTTTACCCAAAGTTATGTTTATATCTTGTCACTGTTTCTCCAATTTTAGACTTAATGATTACGAATAAAATTGGTACTTTGACTTGATTATAGTCATCCTTATAGTTTTACTTGATTTGCATGAATTTTACATGATTTATTCTAAAATTATGGTTTCTCATGAATTTTACCATAACAAAATCCTTGAAACTTGACTTAGAAGAACATGAACTTAATGTAATGAAATAATAAATCTATGACAGAAACAAGGAGCTTCGACTCAACTATCACTAGTCTTTTCAGGTTAGATATGACACCCAGCCGACCATCAATGACTATAATTAGACAAGGCATCAGATGTGTACAATATGGTAGATTTTTATGAAGTATGATCATAGTGCATTTTTGGGTGATTGGTTAGCACCAAATGAACTTGACTTTACTTGTTAAAGGATGGTGATATTCATGTCCACAAACTATGTATCCATCAAAGGTCGCTTTATTAGCTTAATTAAGGATCGTTAGCTTAGTTTACAATTTAATATTAACAGGTTAGAGAGACCTCTTTTCAGTTTGGGTTTATGCAATTGGACTCCACGTTGCTCAAAGCATGGTTTATGTCGGATATTATAAAATCCCACTTTATGATTTAAGATTTTGAACTAAAAAGTTTTAATGGCCCTCGGGGCCATTTTTGTGGTTCCACAATTTATTTGTGTTTCGAGAATTCAGGTAGGTGCCCCAGGTCATTCATGACTTACTGGGATTGATAGTTTGGTTTCCTGGGGTTTTATATCTTGGTTCCATTTTAATTATATCCATTCACACCGTTCTTATTTTATATGAATCAGATTGTTATTTCATTACTTTCATTGATCTGAAATACCAATTACATGCAATTTGCATATATGGTTTGTTGGAATCATACTCCATTTCCATTTCGAGCCTTATTTTAAATAATCTTAGATTGTTGCATAATTGCAAAACCCAGATCTTCTTTGTATTTGTGGGCCCTGGCTGCTGAAAGGTTTCCTCCTTCATTCTCTGCGTTCGTGGTTTGGTGGCTACCTTCATAGAGGCTTAGCCAGTCAGCCCTCC
>JBDJHY010000014.1:11540939-11554473 GCA_039654485.1 Withania somnifera | reverse complement strand
GTTATTATTCTATCAAAATCTAGTTACCTTTTGAAATGTTTAATGCATGCTCGCTGCACAGATCCAATCAATGGGCTAAACTGGCCTAAGACTGATAACTGGAATCTATAAGATGGATTCCAAGCCCTAGTCACAACATACATCCTCTCCTATCCCAACTACAGTCCCGAGCCATGAGTAATTGCACCAGAGGTGTCATAACTACCTAGAGAGCACACGTTAAGGGCCAAATATAGAGCTATCATAGCTCAGTCAAATACAACTCACTCTTAGGCTCGCACCGGGCTAGGGAAAAATATCATCATATAGGGCTACTAACTACCCAGCAAAGCTGTATCCGGCTAGGTATATTGTCATCATATAAGGCAGCTACTATCAAGCATAACCATACATAGCTAGGTACAATGTCATCATATAGGGTTGCTAACTATCTAACCAAGACATTTCCATCTTTGCATGGCCAAGTTGCCACAAATGGCCTAATTATATACATCTCAGGTAGAATACAACCTTCCTAGATTGGCTCTAAAACCACCAGCCCAAATCAGGGGATAGCTAGTAAGCTCTAATAACTAGTATAATCTCTTTCTCAACCTTACTATGGTCCAGAATCGGTGTATGGCAATCGCATCAAAGGTATTACTCCTCCCCCAACCATACTGAGTTCCAGAGTCGGCATTCACTACGCGGGTAGGGCGATATAGCCACAATATAAGTAATTAAGCTATAAGCCAACTAAGTAGGTCATAGTCCTGGAGAATAAGCATATTGGGGCCCAACTAGTAATCCTAGCCCCGAGTTGGCACTTTACTATATATATACTACATTAATACCCAGTTTGAAGAAAGTAGACCGTAGCCTACCTGAATTTCATTGATGTCCTCGAAAAGCATGCCCAAATATCTAAAAATCACGTACGAAGCTCAAAATCACGCAAGGCTAAAAAAATACATTCCATGTGTCAAGACGAGAAAAACAAGACCCATATTTCTATATAAATAGCGAGGTCAAAATCCAAACTAAAACGGGGCCATAAACCCTAATAGCTTGAAAGAAGGAAATATTTATACCAATACGTAGAGCACAACTCCTACGTCATGTGGTACAAAATAGGGCTCAATTTAATGGTAGAATTGAAAGATATAAGCCCAAGAACTTTATTACAATAGGGAAAATGAAGAATTACCTAGTAGAAATGATCGCACAACCACCTAATCAAGGTTCTACGGATCAAAACTTGATTACACCTTCAAAATCTCTTAAGTTGCTTTGAAATATCAAGAATTTAAGAGAAACAGAGTGAAAATTGAGAAATTTACTTGAAGGAGAAACTTTTATAGATCCATCGACTAACTGATAAATCGGTCGTCCAGCTAATAAATTGGTTCCCGAGGCATTCCCCTGACAGATTTTTGGAAAATTTCAAAAGGCACACAAAATGGAAACATAGTCCAATTGTAACACCTCATATATGATATCTATGTGTGATCGATATTCCAGACTCAACTGAATCGACAAAAAGACAATTTGAAATCATATAAGCTGAGTAAGCCCTGAAAAATCTATAATTGTAGAGGAATTCAAACCATAAAGCTTCTAGAGAGTCAACCTATCGGTCCCAGCAAGCCATAAATGACTTCGGGCAGTTACAATAACACTCTAAACACTTAGAGATCGCGGGAATCACGAAAATGGCCTCGAGGTCCATTACAACATCAACCACTAAAGAAATTTTCGTCCGCGAATGTCAAGAAAAAGGCATCGAAGTCTGAAACAACAAAAACATGAAAACTCACACGATTTTTTTCAACATCCCAATAATCTCATCAACTGTACCACTTTCCCAATGAACTCTCATAACAGAAATATTTCTAGACCTAACCTATCTACTTTTTTCCTTAATATCTGCCTCAAGGTGCCCGACGCAAACTACCCAGTCCAATCAAGCTGACTTACGACAAGATGTATGGGATGAATCTGGCATCTCGCCATGAGGTACAGAGATACGGATAGAATAGGAATACTGCCACTAACTCAGAAGGTAGGTCTATAATAGTAGGCGACCCCACTAATCTACTGTGTGATCTCGTAAGGCCCCAATTAGGCGTAAAACTATCAAATCCTTGGTATGAAACTCAAGAAGCAAAGCCTCCAATCGACGTGGCTCCTTGGTCTACTTTGTGCAACCTGCTAATTAAAGCTCACCATTATGATGCCCAATGTTCAAACCATTAAACCAAAGATATATGTTTCTGATGATGAGTTCATAGGATCAATTCTTGAAAAATTAAATTTTTCTAAGAAAGAGCTTCGATTGGATAACCATCTCTCCTCCACCCAACCCCCCTCCCCCCACACACCCATATCATGAGAATGTGTCATGGGGAATCAAACAACTTTACCACTATTTTTTCAAACTTTACTTTCCTAATATTTTGAATTATTAACTATGTTGGTCTATTGTACTTTTCATGTCATTATTAAAAAAGGTCCACATAAAATGATGTTTAAAAAGGATTATTGACTAATGCATAATAGGAGCTTAGTGCACAGGGCTAAAAAGGATTATTGACAAGCTTAAACCTGCAACCATGCCATTAACAAAGGCTTGCATAACTTAAAAACATTAAACAACTAAAGTACAGAGAGGGAGACAGACAATTCCCGTGATACATTGGGATTCTTCTAGTGGCGGATTTAATCCTGGGCAGGGAAAATTACATAAAGAAAGGAGACTTATTTCAAAGTGGTTCGGTAGCTCAACTAGACCCTAACTCAATCCCAATAGACTGAAGAATCCAGAACTTGATTTTCATATTGGAATGAAAGATGCAAGAGTCAAGAATTCTTTATACAAGAAAAAAATATCATTCTAAAGATCTTATTGTGCAAAAAAAAAAAAAAACTGCTTCAGTAATCTCATGCATAACCTCCTTGACAAAAGTCTCATGAATGATGAAACACCCTTGAGCCAGATAAAAGTATTACCAAGATAACTAAGTTACTGGAGAAACGACACATGCTTATATTGCCAAAAAGTATTTGTTCAACAAGAACTCGAGCTACAAAAATGGAGAAAAATTGTAACTACCAGAGATATGGGATGACAGGTTGGCTAATTCGGTGACATGCCTCTCTTGCATATAAAGTTATTTCTCTTGAGTAAAAATGAATTCCTATAACCAACAAAGATTTGACAACATCCATTCATGGTCGGGCTGCAACCAAGATACCACCCAATGCCATCTTATATTCATATTTTGCTTCTGTTCTGCAAGTGATCTTAACAATGAGATTACAGGCTCCTTGGGGAGGAGGATTCAGATGAAGTGCTGGTTGAATCACCTCCAGTTGGATTCAGTGATGACCCACTTGAGAGAGGACCATTTCCATTTTGAGACACAATCGGGATCTTTAAAGATGCTCTCTCCATTTCCTTCTCAAGCTCTTCTTCTTGACGTAATGTAGTAAACTGTTCATCCAAAGACTTGGCTGCTGCCAACCATACAAGAACAATTACTAAGAGCACCCCGCCAAGGTAGGGAGTTGAGATGGCAAGTGAACCAAAAGTCAAAATCATGAACTGTTGTATCAGAGCTCCTCCAGACTTCCCTAGTGGATTGCAGACAACATCAATTGCTGCCTTCCCTTTAACCTAATACAAAGACAGTTGGCTTGAAAAGTGATACTAGAACTTCTTCTGGTTATATGTAACTAAACAGATGTATATGTCATGTCATGTCATGTCAGTTCAGTGACATATATCACCAAGTATTTTTATGTAGCCCAGCATAAGGCTTCAGGTACACATGTTTGAAATTTCATTCTAGCATGAAGGTATGATTGCATTGATGTAAAAATAATTCAGCACTTCAAACTGCTCTTTTAGCTGCATTGATACCATAAAATTAGATAACTATATACAGAGTATATCATCATACCTTGGTGTCCTCATCCAAAGGAATATTGGCCATTTCTTTGCAGGGATCAAACAAACTATACTTGGCACTCTTACTGAAAATGTTCTGCATTGCCCCCACATATAAAGCTCCTAGAAGAGGAGTCATTCCGAACTTGGCAAGAGTAGGTGCTAGAGGGGCACCAAACAAAAGAAGTGAGAAGAAGCCAACTCCAGTAACGAGCAAGACTGTAGGTGTTATCTTTGCTGCTGCTCCCCATCCATACTTGTCAAAGATCCATTGGCTTAACAACATCATTGTGAAAGTTGCAATTCCAGTAGTAGTTGAGAAGTCACCCATGAACGAGGAGTATTTATTGGGGCTTGGGAACTGCATACTAGTGATGGGGGGAGTGAACAAGATATCATATTAAAATGAGAAAATAAGTCCAAATTCAAAACTTTTAAAGGAAAAAATATCACTCAGTAATTTTCACCTGAGCTTTGAGCTTAGACTTCCATGTAACTTCAACAAGGTTGATACTAATGCCATATGCTACAACCAATGTGGCAAGATTCCTGATGTATTTTGAAGAGACCAAGAACTTCATGCTCTGCATCATGGTCATGTTAGGTTTAACCTACCAAAAGTCAGAGTCAGACAATGTAGTCATGCAGATATGTAAACATGATCCTTTAAGTCAAAAGATCTGCGTATAATATCTGAAAAAGACCACTGATAAACAATTTTGAAAAGATTTAACCAACAATGAATCTTTATTTTGGAAAAGAGATACAGGAGGGACAAAGAGGAGTGCATATGCTTTTCATTAACAAATTGATTACTGAGAGTGCTTTATTAGAGAAACTACCAGACAAGAAAAAGATAAATAGTTTCTTCCAACATCAACTAGTTTCTTCAGAAGTAACTGTTGCATGTATCAAAGTAATGGAAAATGGTTTAGCTACTTACCTTATTCTTCTTGCTACGAGTGGGGAGAGGAACATTTCTATTTACCCACCAGTAAAAGAAATAGATTGCCCACCGATTAACACTACAATGCTCATCATCCCTTTCAGGGAGATGGCCCAACCGTCAACTCCAGGACCTAAAGAGCTTCTCAAGCTAGAAAAGTACTTCACTGTGCAACCAGAGAAAATAAGAGCAACATTTGCACCAAGTACAAACAAAGGATAGAATCTCTTAGCCTCATCGACAGTCGTAATCTGCAAAAGAATTTATCCCAAACAATCATTGGTAGGTTCAATAATAGTGATTCCCCCTACCAAAGCTCAACGACAGTGATTATATGACACATAGGTATGTTGATGATCATACTAAAACTAGCCAGCACAATTTCTAGAACGGTAATTCACAAATACTAGATAATATCAGAATCTAACTACCAGATTATTCATACAATAAGATTATGCATCCTTAAAATGGTTACTAATGCATAAAATATATTCAGACACATCTGTACCTGATTAGCAAATCCCAAAAAGAGCACTGAAACCACCAAACTTACCCAATGCTCAGCCATGACATAGAACAAGCAGAAACTCCAGATCCTCAGTATAGCAATTGGCCCAAGAAATCTTGGACCAAGAGTGTTAAGAAGTTTATCAGCAAAAGCTGTAGGGTGAAAGTAATTGCTAAGAGGATACAAAACAAACCCAAATGCCCCAAAGAATGTAATAAAAGGAAGTATAACAGTATAAAAAAGATCCTCCTTTGACAACACACTGGCCAACTTTGTGTACAACAGCATGAAACCTATAGCCATAGGCAAATTTAGCCAAGTTTTCAAGAAAGGGATAATCTCAGCACTGGACCCTTTGGCTGTTACAACCAATACATGCTTAGTGTCCCTAAGGATTGTATAATTGAACAGATTACAAAAGAACATTGCCCCAAGTGGTATAATTTTCTTAAGGTTCACAAGTTCAATCCCTATAAACTTAGGTGGCTCCTTGTCGGCAAAAAGTGGCTGGCCATCAGCTGCAGCAGCAGCCTTAACTTTGCTGATTGGAAAATATCTATTCTTTTGGCCAAACAAATGATGCTTTGTGGAAAAGCCTTGAAATATTTGGAACCCATTTGAAGATAGAGATAACCCATTAAGAGGCTTAGGTTTTAGAAGATTTAAAGAATTGAATCTATGCCTTAGACCCCCTTGAGGCAGTGGATAAAAAACCTTGGTTTTGGGTTTGGAAGGCAGAGAAAGAAGCCCTCTTATTTGTAAAACTTCTTCCATTTCTACCTCTCTCTATGTCTCTCCCCCTCTCTCTGTCTTTGCTAATTCCAAGAGAAGGAGATGAGAGGGATAAGGTTTTGGGAAGAAGAATAGTTTTTGAGAAATGGTCCGAGGGAGAGGTAACCGTAAAATCTATTCTATATATATGTATGAATAAAGAACCAAAAACCCTAAATTGGGTGAGAAAAAGTCACACAAGAAAATAACGTATAGTTTAATATCATTAGGTAATCACTCGCTTATTGTTTAAGAAAATGTGAAAATCAAAGAAGGGGAAGGGGATAAGTTTGTGTCAGATTTTGCATCAAGAAGATGATAAATATACTTGTATTTTAAGCAGTGAACAATTGTTAAATCGAAAATTTTATTGATTGGGCTGCCTAACTCTCACTTTGCCTCACATTGTAACTCTCTTCTCCAGTGGGGACATTCGATTTTTTCATTTAATTTTTTAAATTTTGGTTTAATTTTTTAGTTTTAAATTTCGTAAAATTAATAACCGAACCCAAATTGAAATAAATTCAGTCTGGTTTGATTTTTTCAATTTTGATTCAATTTTTTCGGTTTAGACCTTAAAGTATTGGGATTCTTTTTATCATGGGTTATAAATTATAATGAGGTCTCTATCTTATAATTTCGGTCTTCGGAGTAAGCCAAAATATTGCCAGCTCCATATTCTCATACCGTACAATATCTACTAAAAATAACAAAAATAATAACATTAAACTACAAGGTCATAACATTAGGCATTAATAATAAAATGTTGTTCCATCAAGTATCACCTATGGAAGAGCCTTAATTACCCAACACAATTTAAGATAAATGGCTAAACGCCTAAACCTAAAGGCTAACTGGCTAACTAAATAGATTTGGGTTGGGTATTGCCAACTTGGATTGAAATTTGAAAGTGGTAAGCTTTTTAGGCAGGGTAAGTTGTGTTGTAGACTTGTAGTCAGATTAATGAGATATTGAGATTGGGCCATGGTAATAGGCCCAATAAAATTCAATTTTCATTTAACCGAATTTATTTTTTCCTAAAACCAAAATCAAAAATCAAAAACCAAAATTATTAGAATTAAAAATCAAACCCGCCTGAAAAATCAAAAAATCAAAAAATCGAACCCGAAATTTAAAAAAATTTGGTTCAGTTTGATTTGTTGGTTTCAACCAAATTGTGTCCACCCCTACTCTTCTCACTTTCCCTGCCGTGCCTCCGATTACCTTTTAGCATTTTGGTTTAACACTATGAAGGTAGCTAGTACCTTTCCAGCTTCTTCATTAGGTAACCCGACAATTCAATACATTAATAATAAAGCCAAATTCAGTATACTCTCACAAAGTGGGATTTGAAGGGAGTAAGTATATGTTGTCCATACCACTACATTAAATGTGAGGTTGAGAGTCTGTTTTTGATAGACCCTCGACATAAGACAAAAATAATTCAAAATACACAGAAAACAATAAAAAGTAGCAAAAACAAGACTGTCACTGAACAATGCTACAAACAATCAAACCTACCTAATATACCTCACTAAAACTCCAAGAAAAAGACAGTACAACATATCACTAGGACTCCTAGCATGATATCAAAAGCAAGCATGATATCTACTAAGAAGAATACAATCCTACCTACTATCATTCTACCCTAATACGTGGCCTTCATAGTTTTCTATCTAGGTTCATGTCCTTGGTAAGTTGTAACTGCTCCATGTCATGTCTAATCACCTTCTTCCAATATTTCTTTAGTCCACCTCTACCTCGCGTGAAACCATCAAATTCCAACCTCTCACACCTTCGCATTGGAGCATTAACACCCCTCCTGATATATACGAACCATCTCAACCTTATTTCTGCATTTTAACTTCCACCAAGGTCAACCCCAACTTGTCTTGAATAACCACATTTCTAATCCTATCTCTTATAGTTAACTCACACATCCACCAAAACATCTGCACTCTTCCATCTCAATCTTAGTCGTCCTATGGGGTTAGGAAGGTACAATAAGGAAGGATCTTAGAAGCAAACTATATTTAGGGGTGTGCAAAAATAAAATTAACTAATAAATCAAATCGGAATAAATGTTAATGGTTTCTTGATATCGGCTTACTCGGTTAATAATTTTTAAACGAGTAAGTTTTTTTTATTAGGCTATCAGTTCAAATTTCGATTTTAGGTTTTTGTTGATGGTTAAATCGATAACCCAATAAGATTATATTAAAATTATATTTTTATTCCTAGTTATATAAATACATTTCCTGCTATTTTTTGCATTTTATAGTTGTTGTCTTGACGGGTTTTTTTTTTATAGTCGGTGGCTTGGTAGGATTCTACCTATAACTATAAAATATATATCAACCTTATTTTTGTTTTGAGATATTGCTAGCATTGCTATTGTATTCAAGTTTTATATTAAATAAAAAATAAACAAGTTTGTTTTAGTAATAATGTATTTAAATTTGCCTCTATTTGTAATTTGTGTAGGCTTTCATTCGTGAAGGTGTATAAGCACATATAAAAATAAGAGGACGGAAAAAAATTATGAGGAGCATTTTCTTCTTGGTTAAACCTAAAATTAAACCTTTAATGACCGAAACCCGATAAATCGATTATCGATAATGAATATCTTATTGATTTAGTTATCGATTTAGCATGTTTATAAACCATAGCCCGATAAGCCAAATTAATAATAGAAAAAATCAAACCGAACCAACTGATGCGCCCCTTAACTATATTGGGGCATCTCCAACCCAACATCAAATTTTACATTTACATCAAATATTATTTTAGTGTAAAATTTAGTATTTTCAACCTCTATTTTATTACAAAATTATTACATTATTTTGGTGTGTGAATAGTGTTACACCAAATCTGGTGTAACGCCATTCATCAATAAATTCCTGTTTAAAATATTTTATTATTATTTTGTATTATGTAACACTTTTAGTTTAATAAATTATAAATTTTAATTTTTTATTTAAATCCCTAATATACCTAATTATTTTTATGTAATATCTTAATAATATTAATTTTACATCTTAATTTTAGTGTATAATTTTTATAAATTATATTTTGTATATATTATTTTTATAAAAAATTATAAATTAGTTTTGAAAGTTTAGCTGGAGTTCAAATCATATTTTCCATGTGACTTAACTTGCATCTTAAGTCTTAGTGTGAGTCTAAATGGTTGTATCCCTCCTAAAAGTGTATGTTGTTTGGGTTTCATGTTTGTGAAGGCCCGGAATATACTTTACAACACAATAAACCGCGTGTTAACTGAGTCCGGAGTAGGAAGTTATGGCCTTTTCTTTAAAGTCTTTTAGTATCTCAATGATTTCTTGTAATTCTAGCGTATTCTTATGTTTTCGAGGGGTGAAATGGTGTTGTTTTACTTGTACAGAATCTTAGTAATAGTTAGAAATCAATCTCTCATATTTATACATGTTAAATGCTTAGAAACTTCCTAACATGTCACGGTAGAAAGTATGGTGCGTTATGAAGTGTGTCGCGCTGAAAAAAAAATACTCAGAGATGAGATACTGATGGTAACAGTGATAGTATCGGTGACATGCTTTGCAAGTAAGAGTGGTAGGAGCCATTTCATGCTTGGAAAGTAACTGTGATAGGAGACGTGACACAACTGGAATCACGCTCAAGCCATTTTCTATGCAACCCCCCTTTTTGCAAGGTTATTTATGACATTCTTTCTTTTAATCCATAGTCTAACTACGTCTTCTAAGGTAGTATATTACATAAGAATTAATGTATATTTTCTATACTACCCTTATTTTCCCACACTTGACCAAATCAAAACCCCCAACTCACCCCATAATAAGAACAACAAAAAAGAGAAAAGAGCAAGTGTAGTTTTATATTTCCCAAGGCCTAGGGTTTTTAAGCTTCAAAGAGTCACGTACCCCCTTCAGATTTCTGCGTACTAAGGCTTTCAAAAGGTTTGTGGACTAATGATCATGGGTTTTATTTCACCCATATGCCTAAAACCCAAACTTAAAATTAAGAAATATCAAAGTAGATTATGCTAGCATCAATTTCATAAATTTGTGAGTTTTCCTTTCTTTCATGATCATGAAGATTATAATTGGGATCTTATGAAGTTGCATATCATCTAGGGAGGTTATGTGTTCTTAATTTGTGAATGCTATATTCATGAAGATTTATGGAGAGAAGTATGGAATTGAAGGATTTTGTATAATTTGTTAAATTTATCATTATGAAATAAGTATGTAGTAAAAATCATGAACTCTAAAGACTACTTGATCATTATAAAATATACTTTATTTAGAGTTTTTAAGAAGAATCTTGATGTTTGTCTTTGTAAGTATTCAATTCGAAATTTGTCGTCATAACACTTTTAGAAGAAGGTTTTAAATACTTGCATTGAAACTGCTAAGAAAGATGAGTATGTTATGAAATAATGTGGTAGCGTAAAGTAGGTTGTTGTAAATTGGTCAGGTTCATGAATTGTGATTCCCTTATATAGAGTCTATGTGCTTGTTCATAATCTTGATAATAATACCCTAACTTGCAGTCAAGGTTTATGTTTGTTCAATTGGAAGGTAAGAAACATGTTTTATGAATATTTTCAGGACTTCCAAATAATGATGAATTGATATGTTGTCTTTATAAAACTTAAGATGGGTCCAGAGTCAAGATAATTTGAAAATAATAGCTCATGGTCTATGGGGCATACCTAGCTCATGGATTTAAGAGGCGTTCCTCGATCATGACCTTAAGAGGAGTCCCTAGCGCAGACCTTAAAAGGTGTATTAAGTTAATGACTCAAAAGAAGAGTATCTACCTCATGGCCTAATGAGGCATAGTAAGATGATCTTTAAGACGCTCTACTGAGTTTTCTTGTACTCTTAAAAGGTGAAATTTTATTTATAATCTGACATTCTGCTTAAATATCACATATTGAGAACTATAACATAGAGTCAAACATATATTTTTCATAACCAAATAAATGATTATTTTTACTCTATTTACGAGTTCATTCTTTATGAGGAGTTTTAAAAAGACTTTTAATACTTGATGTTTTAAATATGTTCATCTGTTCAGTACAAAGTGTGTCATCATATTATTATTGAATAAAAATGGTGGTCTGTCAGTTTATGTCAACATAGTAGAGAATTAGAGTTTACTGCTAAATAATATTATTGCGTCTTGACATTGAGATTCAGAGTTTGAGTTGTTCATGCATTGCATCATTGAGTTCATGGTTTATGTTTTATGGTGAGAATATTGCTATAACATGTTTATGTTAACTTCCTATACACTCTATGTATTCAATGTACTGACCGTATACTCTGTGCTACATGTTTCACACCATGAAGGATCTGGTCATCTATCCGAACGCTTTTGGTTGACCTGATTTGTAGCCCAGACAAGAGGTAGAAGTTGAAGAGTCCTCATGATTCGGGGAACTATTTATTTAGTTTTATAAATATTGTTAGAGTTTGAGTTTAGACTAATTGATGTTTATTTTCTTTTATTATAAGATTAGCTAAGGACTTGTCCTAACAACCTAGTATTCAGCTTGACTAGAGCCTTTCAGACACTTGATGTAGTAATTGTTGAAATTTGATATTTTTATATTTATTTATTCATTCTTGTGAGATGCCCATTTATATATGTTGTTACTGATGTCACTTCTGCTGAGAGTGAAAAAATTAGAGCTACGTATGAGCCAAGGGTACTTTCAGGCCATTATGTGGCTATGGGTGTATTATCATTGACCAAAGTCAACTTTCCTTCAAGAGGAGCTCGGAATTAAATTTTGACAGTTCTGTTAGCTTCGAAATACCAAAAAAAGTCAAGATTGACCCTAAGTTTGTGTTTTGGAGGTTTTGTTTGCAAGTTATGCGAATTTGTGGAATTTAGCTAAGTTTAAGCCTAAAAGTGCAGCTTGAGTGGTAATTCGATGTTCGGAGTGTCAGATTGGAATATTGACGCTTCCTGTAGCTCTGACATGATGAATTTAGGCTAGGTGATGGGTTGATTTAAATTTTGTGTTTATCGATGCAATTTTGGGGTCTTAGCAGAAAGATGTATTTTTTGGCCGTTTTGAATTGAGGGGTTATTTTGAATAAATGACCTCAAAATTCAGTTTCATTGATTCCGTTGAGTACGGAATGTCATTTTCATGTTTTTGCATATTTGTTTTTCAAAATTGGGCTCTGTTTGATCCCTGAACCATCTGGTGCAAAATTTGAAATGTTGCAGCTGGAACCTGCAGCTGGTACAGAATTTCTTAAGCGCGGTCGCGGACCTTGAGGTACGATCGAGATGACCAATTTTTGCTTCTCTGTGCGATCACATTACTCAATGCACGATCGCGATAGTTCCCTAGAAATTCCCTCTTCGCGATCACAGACTCATCACGTGATCACGATGAATAAAAGTCTTCTACAGCGCAATCACAGTAATGGGGTGTGATCGCGATGTATCGCGCCTAACAACATATAATTTCCTGCCCAGTGCCTTTATTATTTTAGAAGCCCTACCTCATTTTATTCAGTTCCTAAGCGAAACTACTTCTCAAAACACCATTCCAAGGCCATGTAAGTTCTCCTCAACTTTTTCCATTGAGTTCTACACGAATTTGGGTAAGGTTCCTTCTCTTTTTCTTCCTTGTTTTCTTCAATTCCTCCATTAATGGCCTAAAATATGAAGTTGATGAAATTATCCCATAACTCTATTATTTTCATTAATTCTTCCTCAATTGGATATACATTGCTCCTAAGGTCATGAATTCATCAAAATTACAACGTTATGATTGTAAATATTGAACCTTTAACCCCATTCAGGTCAAATCTATTTGGGCTAATTTGAAGCCATTCCTGAGTTCGCATTTTGCTCAAATTTGGAGCATGGGTTCCTGGCAACGTTGGGAACCCGCAAGCCCATTTTAGGGTCAATCCAAAATTTAGCATAAAGTATACTGTTAGACTCATATTAATATATAGAATTCATTGGTGCAAGTTTTAGATCATTTGGAGCACATTTGATATCAATTCGAGTACAATTAGTGTCATTGCAAAGCTTTGTCGTCGGAGGACAGGTAGTCTTCGTGGGGCTATCTCTAGGTCTATAGCTTTAATAATTGTACTAAATAGCATCCTTGGGTTGGTTATCTAGGTCGTATAGCACCCCAGTACCGTTCTTTCATCCATTCTATGTTGCTATTGATATGTTAGCACACGACCGATATGGGGCAGAGACTTAGTATTTGATTATAGATACCTGTGTAGGGCATAAGACGTGGATATCTCCTAATTTATATATATATTGATATACTTATGTGTTGTTGATATGTTGTGCATTCTTGATACCGAGAGACCGAGCCTAAGTCTCCGAT
>JBDJHY010000014.1:11520528-11534318 GCA_039654485.1 Withania somnifera | reverse complement strand
TATATTCCAAAACATTATTCTTTTATTCTTCAAACACTTAAAGAATTTCAAGCGAATGAGTTAGTAAGTTCCCTCAGATAGTATGGACTATGTTCAAGGGTTTTCACCTAGGGTTCCAAGTTCTTACTTTTGTTCAAGGTTCTACTCGGGGAATTCACTCTAAGTCAAGTCTGGGGTTTTTAATTGAGGGTTTCCTTTTACTCGTATCCCCCCAAAAAAAATTCAAGTAAATTTGATATTCCTTTGATCTAGGGTTTTGAAACCCAACCTATGAATTTTATTGCGATTGTAATCATGAATTCAATTTTGAAATATTTCTTTGATTTTAGAAATTGCATCATGATTATCACTTTTTTCCCATTAATTTACACTAATAAGCATGTTTTAAATTATTTAATATAGATTATAACAAGAATCGTGACTTTAGCCTATTAAGCTTGTGAAATCATATCATGATCATAATAAACTTCGGTTTACGAATATACATGGACTTACAAAATCTCATAAAAACCAGCATGACAATTTATGATAGAATATAAGGATCTCCGACTCATCTATGATTAACAAAGATCTCTGACTCATCTATCATTAGTCTTTTATGTTAGATATGACACTCAGTCGGCCATCAATGACTAGAACTGGATAGGATATCTAGATACGCCTAACATGGTAGCTTTTCATAAATATGGGCGTAGTGCATTTTTGGAGGATTATTTAGCACTGAATGTAATTGACTTTACTTGTTTGAGGATGGTGATATTTAAATCCACAAACTGTGTAGCTAGCACAAATTTGACTTTATGTCCTAGTTGATGATCCTTAGCTTAGTTAATAGATTAGTTCTAACCGTGGCAGGTTATGGTAACCTTTTCCAGTGTGGGTTCATGAAACTGGACTCCATGTTGTTCATAGCATGGTTTATGTTGGTTATTAGAAACTCCCACCTCATGACTTAAGACTTTAGAATTAAATAATTGCATTGACCCATGCATATTATGAATTTCTTGAATATTTTAAATACTTGACATTGACTTATGGTTTTTATCTTACAATAGGTTTTGGGTCATCGCATTGATTTCCACACTTATAATATGATCTTTTAGTCCAATTTCATGATAATTTTTATGCATCGATACTTATCATGTTTATGCAAACACTCCCAAACCAGTATATCTATGTACTGTCCCCACTTTATGGCTGCATTACTTTATGACAGTGCATATATAGGTCTTCCCTCCCATTCTTGTGGCAAGTTAGCACTTTGAGAAGATTATCTTGGTGAATCCTCATAGCATCAAGGGCTGGAGTTGTTGTTTTCTATTAATTTATCATGATATTCTAGATTTACAGTTTGCGAACTGACAAGGAGTTTGTCTCAGTAGTTCATTCACATTTAGTAGAGGCTTTTGACATTTGTGTTTAGTATTTTCAACAGTCCTATTATGCCCCCTTTGGTTTATACTTTGCAAATATTATGAGATGCTTTAAAAGAAATTCTCACTATATCCTTTACTGTTTCCACTATATTTTTTAGTGTATGACCGTGTATGTTCCAAGGACTAGCTTAGGCGTATTTGTGGGTCCTGGGCATCGCTTGATGTCCAAAGTATGAACAAATCAGCTCATTTTCTACCAGTTCATACCAAATTTGCAATAGAGAAGTGGGGAAGGATGTATATTTAGGAGATCTTATGTATTTATGGTGTGACTCTTATCATCATTTTAGATACGGGTACTTATTTCAATTTGAAGTTCTGGATATATTTCCAAAGAGGTTTGTCTTCTCAAGTTCATCTCCCTACCGCTTTTCATCTGGAGAAAGATAGTCAAACTAGGTGGACAATCCATACTTTAGAGAATATACTAAGAGCTGTCTTCAAGGGTAGTTAGGATAACCATATATCTTTGATAGTATTTGCATGTAATAACTATTATTCCAATATCCAAATGGCTCTAATATCTCATATGCTGGTTTGAGGTTCGTGATACAACTTTGATAGTTCCAGAATCAGCGTTTAAGACTACTCAAAAATTTCATCTTATTTGGAAAAGGCTGAAGATAGCACAAAGTAGGCAGCCGTTATATGTTGATGTTAGAATGAGAGAATTGGAATTTGATGTAGATAACCTGGGTCTTCCTAAAGGTATCACCTAAGAAGGGGGTGATGCATTTTTGAAGAAAGGAAAGCTCGGGCCCAGATATGTAAGTCCTTATCAGATTCTGAGGAGAGTAGGCCTAGTGACTTATAAGTTAGATTTTTCGGATAAGTTGGAAGTATTCAATCATTTGTTTCATGTTTCTATATAGAAGAAGTATATGAGTGATCCTTCCTTTGTTATTCTAGTAGAGAGAATAATTGTGAAAGACAATTTCATCTATAAAGAGAATCTGATTTAGACTCTAGATAGATAGATTTGCAGACTCAAAATAAAAAAAGGTAGATTTAGTTAAGATATTATGGAGGAGGAATCATGCAGCTGAAGGAGCTACATGGGAGGTAGAGGCTAAAATGATGAAGAAATATCCTCACATTTTTTCTTCTAGCTCCAGACTAGTACAAGGTAGCCGGTCTTGAAATTTAGCTTTTCCTTTTAATATCATGCTTAGAGTCAGATATTACTACTTCCATGTTCTTATTCTTAATCCTAGTTTTCTCATGCCATATTTAGTTTCAGCATAATTTCAGAATCAATGTATTCCCAGTCTAGTTCTCATGATTATGATAGTACTTACTCAGCCTATCCAAATTCATGTTAAAACTTAACTTTTGTCTTCATTCGAGAATGAATGATATTAAGGGGGAGATATTTTCAAACCCCATGCTTGTACTACCTAGAAAGTCCAGATCCCCTCTTAGAAGTTGAAAAAAAAATAGAAATTTTTTCCCAAGAAGCCATGTGTCAATTCATGACTCGTGGCATGCTTTCATGACTCGTGGCATGCTTTCATGACTCGTTTGTCAACTTGTGAGAGCTTGGAAAGAACCTTGATATTTTAAAGTCCCTGAAAATAATTCTAAGTCTAGGACCAACAGTCCAGGTACATCTCATGACCCTGAGTTATGAGTCAAACTATCACTCGTGTCCCTGAAGTCTAGAAACCCAAATATTTTAGTCCTTGATGCCACAACTCATCCCACGACTCACGAAATGGGCTTAAAAGTTGTATCTAGGACTCGTGGGACCTTGATTAAAATTTATAGTAAACAAAAGTCTAGGATCATAAATCAAGTCATGAGTCGTGATCCATCACCAAGACTCATAGGTCCATTCATGGTAATCTACGGTAAAAAAAATTTTGTACTTTCATTAAGTCATTTAAGGGTCTTTCTATAATTTGTTTTGACCCTATTACATGTTAATCAACCATTTTTATCCCCTTTAATCTAGTATATATATAGGCCACACCATTATTCTTTTATTCTTTCAACATTTAAAGAAATTCAAGCAAAGAAGTCAAAAAGTTCTCTCAGACAGTACATCCAAGGTTTTTACTTATGGTTCCTAGTCTTTCATCTTCTCCAACTTTCTTATCAGGTAATTCACTCCAAATCATGTAAGTTGTATTAAATGAGGGTTACTTTCATTCTTCGTCCTAGAAAATTTAGTTTTAGAAGTAAAGTTCATATTTCTTTAATTTAGGGTTCAAAACCCTACTTATGATTCTTATTGAAATTGTCATCATCAACTCAATTTTAAGATATCTATATGAGTTTATAACTTGTAGCGTGATTATCACTTGTTCACGTGGATTTAAACTAATAAGCATGTTTTAACTTATTCAATATAGACTATGACAAGAATCATGACTTTAGCCTATTGAATTTGTGAAATCATATCATGATCATAATGAACTTACTTTTATGAATCTATATGGGCATAGTAAAACTCATGAAAACCAATATGAAAATTTAAGAGAGAAAACAAGGAGCTAACTATCATAGCCGTTCAGGCTAGATATCGCGCTCAGTCGACAATTAATGACCAGAATTAGATAGGATATCTAGATATGCCCAATATGGTAGCTTTTTATGAAATATGGGCATAAATTTTTTTTGGAAGAATTATTTAACACTGAACGGGATTGACTTTACTTTTTAGAGTAGGGTGATGCTCAAATCCACAAATTGTGTAGCTAGCATAGGTTTGCCTTTATGGTCATGTTAGGATCCTTATCTTAATTTATAGCTTAATTCTATCTGTGATAGGTCAGGGCAACCTTTTCTAGTGTGGGTTTATGACACTTCTCATAGCATGGTTTATGTCAGTTATTAGAAACTCCCACCTCGTAACTTAAAAATTTAGAACTAAACAACTGCATTGACTCAAACATATTATGATTTGCTTAAATATATTTAGAGACTTGACATGAACTTATGGTTTTCAGCTTATAGCATGTTTTGGGTTATTGATAGATTTTCAAACTTATAACATGATTTTTTAGCCTTATTTCATGATTATTTTTCTATACTTATATTTATCATGTTTATGCATACACTCCCCCAGCCTAAATTGATATTCATCATCACCAAGCTCAAGACTGTCCAACACAGTTCATTGTGCACTTCTAAGATAAGGGTGTTCTTTGGAGTATCACCAAATAGTTTGGCGTTTCGCCAAACTGCCTCATCTTTCCCACACTCAAGATTGATAAAAGTTAAACTCAAAACACATCTAATTCAATCAATTAATGGAAACGAAGAACAAAATTACAATAGGTACTATACTTTCCTACGTTTCAATCATAAAAAAAACAGTAAAACAAGCAACCTAACAAGCCAAGTCAGATTAACCCACATTGCAATTTATTCCAATAGTTTGATCAACCATAGAAACCCCAACCACTTATTTATCATATATACAAGACCTATAAAAAATAAAGAATAAAGAACAGAGAATTCCCATTACACAGACACACATGAATAAATTAAAACATTAAAAAAAATGGTGAACCTTTAAAGAGAAAGAGGGAGGGAGGGAGGGAGGGAGGGAGGGAGAGAATGGGTATAAAATTTGATCCAATAGAGGGGTCATAGAGGTATCAGAATTATGATGGTGGTTCGGTGATAGTGGTTGCAACGGCGGTGGTGATCAATGGACTTAAAGTGTATGTGTATGAGTTAAAAGTTAATTTAGAATATAGATGGAGGAGAGTGAAAGAGAAGTAAGAGTTAGAATTTCAAATCTTCCTTGGACCATTATATGCACAAGTTTGGTGATTGATGACTAACATATCCAAAGTGAGTGGTGAGTCGCCAAAATGTATATCAATCACCCGATTGACCAATCCCATAAGATATGAGGTGTGACTTTGTCAGAGAACTTTGGCGATCCGCCAAAAGATGTGGCAATACCTTGCTCTGTTAAGGTTGTTTTGAGACATAATTTTTTGCACTCTCATGGTCCAATATATCATGATCCATGAAATCAAGTCGTGACAGTTCCCTCAAATGTCGAAAGTTTTATAAGTTAATAGACATGGTAAAAAAAAATAAAAAAAAAAATTAGTCTGCATGTTAGTTTCTCGTAAAAGTGTAATGTGTCTTGATCATGTTTTTCTGAATTATGCATTGTGTCTCGATCATGTATTTGTGACTTTTTTCTCTTATAAAGTGACAGTCTATATCTATGTGTTTTGTCCTTTGATGCAACAATGGATTCGCAACAATTTGTTTGGCATCCTTGCTGTTTATATAAACCTAAACTGGTTGAGTGGCTTGAACTCCAATCTCTTTAACCAATCCTAGTATCCAGATTAGTTCTGATGCTATGGTTGCCAGACTCTTGTATTTAACTTCAGCTGAACTTCTTGATATAGTATTTTGTTTCTTTTATTTCAAGAGATTAGAGAGTTTCATAGATTGACAAGAAAACCTGTTACTGATTTCGGGTGTTGGGGCATGTTGCCCAATAACATCACAACAGGCTACCATTTTCTCTTGACTTTGACTAGATAAGAATATCCCTTGCCTGGGCTGAAGTTTAACATACCTTACTATTCTTATAGCAGCTTCCAGATGTAATCTGATGAAGATACTTAGGCTTGTACACTATAAGCTATATCAGGTCTTTGCTGTAGTGAGATACATTAGCTTTATTATGATCTTCTGGTACATGTTGATGTCTTTTAGTGGATCTTTTTTCTTCCCCTGAGTTGAACTTATCCTTTTTATTATATCACTCAGTTTCTAAGTTGTTAACTTCACATTCATTCAAGCGGTGTAGCAATTGATTTTGCAGCACCTAATCCCAACTCAGCAATTAATTCAAGATTTACACATTAAAATATCAATTTTGGATCTAGCAAATTCTATGCGTGGGAAGTACCTTAATTCTCCATGGTCTTTCATGTTGACTGCTGTGCAGATCTGCTTTTGTTTCTTCTATTAGGTTTAGACTGCTACCAGTGACCAACATCATCATCATAGACAAGAATAATTACCATCTCATTTTCTGATTTCTTTATGAACAAAACTGATCATGTTGACTTTTCTTAAAATCAAGATGAAGAATTGCTTCCCGTAACTTTGCATTCCATTTCTTAGGGCTTGTTTAAACTCATACAAGGATTTAACGAGCCTACACACTGGTCCTCTCTCCCTTTGACTCTAAAATCCTTGAGAAAGATTCATGTATATTGCATTCTCTAAGTCTCCTTGAAGAAGTACAACATTTGATGGATGTACCAAAATAGACAGATTTAATCTCAAAGTAAGCATTTTAACTATAGAAGAAAAGATTTCCTAGTAGTCAATTTCTTTTTATTAGCTGTAGCCTTTGACTACTAACCTAGCCTTTACTCTTTCTATTTTTCGAGTAGCTTGGTACTTGATTTTGTACACCAATTTGCAACTAATAAAGTTTTTTCCTGCTGCCAGTGAAACTATTTCTCAGGTGTTGTTGTTTGCTAATTCTTCTATTTCAACCTTCAAAGCATCAACCTACCTTGGGTCTTGTATAGCTTCTTTGTATGAGGATGGTTCAGTATCTTGAGAGATAGGAACAATGAATGTTTGATAGAAAGTAGGTAGGTGATCTTATCATATGTAGTTTGCTATACTGTAGGATATCTTTGTCTATTTCTGAGTCACAAAATCTGTCGTTCAGAGAGATGGTATCTTGGATCTTGTAGATTTTCTATGACAAATTATTGTATTAGCATTCGTTGCAAGAACATCATCAGAGTAAGATCTCCTCACGTGCAAAGACACACAGGTCAGATAAGATGAAAGAGGAACTAGTGGAATAAAAAAGACCTAAAGATGCCGCCATCACTTGGTACTAGCCTTGATATGCATCATTTCCTTCTCCAGTCCTTGAGGGTAAACCTCGACAACCTTCAAAGGATATGCCAGCTCAACAATGAAGAAGGTATGGAAAGAGAGAAAAAAACACTCAGCTTGGTACTGTGAAGCAGCAAGAACAGATTCTCTCAGAGGAAGACAAGGAACAACATATCAGAACCAAAAACAGAAGCTCCTAGAGTTGATGGTTAAGGCGGCAACACATAGGCAACATCGTGAAACTACGGAGGAGACAAGGGGGAAGACGATCAGACTTCTCTTTGGGAAAGTCAGACTATGGGTCACTGTTGTATTTAGACTAGATTTGGGTCGGGTCTCCTTTTGGGCTCAGATCTTTATTATCTTTTGTTTTGTTTTTCTATTTTGGGCCTTTGGCCATTTGAACTCATTTTTTATTAATAAAAATGGTCCTATGGATCGAAAATTCAAATAGAAAAAAGAGTTGCTACTTAATTTTTGAAAGAAATTAAAAAATAGAAAGATTTAAGAACATAAATAAATCTTTTAAATTGGAGGAAATAGGTAAAGATTCAATTAATATTCTAAAGAAGAGTTCTAAGGCACTTTAGAATATCCAAAAAATGGTTGACCAATATTTCCTAATGTTATCAATTTTTGGCTAAGTTTGAAAGAAAGTGAATTTAATTTGAAACTATTTAAAGAAAATAATTGAAATTGCAGAATTATAAAAATAATCACTTTTAGAAATAAAGGGGGAAATTAGAAGCATTTAAGGCCAAAGTTTACGAAAAAATTATTATTAATGGAAATCCTTTTAAATTCAAAGCTTCTTTTCTTCTTTTTTTTTTTTCTTTTTTCTTTTTTTTTTTTTGGAAAACAATCTAAAACGAAAAATTAAAATTATACTCATTGTTTATAAATTTGAAGGAAACTTTGATTTCTCAAATAAACCAAATTTTTAATTGGAAGAAAAGTTCTTTTTATCTTATTTGAAAATGAAGTCTCTTTTTTTCTTGGAAACTAGTCTAATGAATTTAAACGAGTCTATTATTTTATCTTAACTAAAAATGAGTCTAAGTGAGAATATAAAAAAAAAAAAAAAAAGATAAAATAGAATAGCTACTCGAAAGGGGATTTACTTAAATTAATTCAAAACGTTAAGCTAATAAAAGTTGGACTATTGGTCCAAAAAGTCCCTTTTCCAGCCCTTTTTTGGGCTTACTGATGCTGTTGTTATGTCTCGGGCTTTAGCCATTTTCACTGGTATTATCAACCTACATACTGGCTGTATACTCTTGTATATTCCTGTATTTTAGCTTCCTAGACTCTATATACTTGCTTCTTTTTGAGTATATCTTCTTCGTTAGCTTCTCTTTTACATTCAGCACTTGTATATCTGCATATACTCCAATATATCCATGTATACTAGTCCTGCTTTGGACTCCAATATATCGTCGTATGTCCCTACCATTCGGGAGTTACACTTCATTTCTTTTCTCAACATCTCCATCACTGAGGATGGCATTTTTGGTTCCGCCACAGTCTCGTTTGCTTCTTTATCCTGGGACCCGTCATCCACCTCTAGGTCTTGATCATAGAGGTGGACCCAGGATTTGAATGTGATAGGTGCACAATTAGATTTTTTATGCTAATCACTAGTGATAAAGTTTGGCGTTCTTAAAAGTATATGATTGCGCTAATAAAGTACAAATTTCAGTCTTATCAAATTTTATATCATTATGGTACTAAGATAACAAAAAGTATCGTCCATTCATATTTGAACTCAATATCGTTTCATCTTTTGAAAACATCAATAATAACATCATTATTTATAGTTGCACATATAAAAAAAAAAAAGCTCATTTTCTTCGATACCCTATTAAAAGGGGATAAAAAATCAACAAATATCTATCAAATCCCTTTATAAAAAATAAAAACGACAAGCGTCACTTTAAATACTTAAGTGAATTGTACTTGTTACACAAATGATAGATATTATTTACTTGGCACTTTATTAACTAAAAAATCACAATTTTAACAAAATGATAAGATTTTCGGAAATCTTAATTAAATTAATTCTATAAGGTTATTTCTTGAGCAATCCCTGGTAATCAAGTACTATAATGTAATTATATACTAAGTAATTTATTATGATAATACATTGATAAAATCTATTTTAGTCATAAAAGAAAAATAAAAAACGCACTTTTAGATAAATCCGATGGATTAACGTTTTTATTTCAATTATTGATAGAACTAGAAAAAAGAAAAACACATTTTTTTCTCCTCTAGGATTAATGTGGGGAAAGAAAAGAGAAGGATTAGGTTCTGAGTTTGGGCTTTTGTGGGGAAGGATTTAATGAAATAAGAAAAAAAATATAAAATTACACAAGCTCACTTAGTATATTTACTTATAATTTCAATCGTTTACAAAAGTCACATTTCATTTCAGATATACTATTTACTGATTCAAATAATTTTAATACTACAAATGTATCACATGCCACGTCACGGTTTGGGTCATGGGTTTGTTTCTTACCATTTCTCTAGCCACGTTATTATCGCTAGACTTTCTTGGGACCTGTAATTAGTTACTGTTGATTATTCTTTGATCGAATGAGTAAAGTAAAAACAAAGTTAAACCTACACATATTGCTTTGGACTCGCGATGGGTGGTATATTATTTATTTTAAAATTGATATAATGAAATTTATATGAGGACAAAAATATGAGTGTAATTATATCTAACTCGTTTTAACATCTATTTATTAATGAATTGATTATCTATGTAATGAAGAATATGACTAGAAACTAAAAGAATAATCAAACTTAGATTCGGGGGGTTAAGAGACTCCATCAATGATCTTTGACGTAAATGTAACGGATAAAAAAAATAAGTTTGTTTTGTGTGTACAAAATGATAGGAAGCCAGTACTTATAGGATGCAACGAATGGCCTGTGGCCAAAAGGATGGGAAATCCTTCTATTTCTTTGTAGTATGTTATTTAGGTCCCTCAAAGGGAAGCGACGCCTTCGATATATTTCCTTTGACATGATCTTTTAATGAAAATTCCTTCAAAAGCTTCGCGACTTTCAGAGAGTGCTCCTTATTCGACAAGTCCCTTTTATTGCTTTATCGAATACACCTAATCACGTCTTTTTCTTAACCTTCCAATAATAATTATAAAGAAATGTTATGATAAGCCTTTCCAAATTTTTTGATATTTGTTAACTTATGAGTGAATAATGAACGCATTTATAATTAAATAGATTTAGAAGCTCGATCAAATATGCTAATGCTAGGAGGAAAGAAAAGAATTCCTCGCTATACTACTCAATTATTGTTTGTAACAAAAATTGGAGAAAAATATAGCCATGCTTTAACTAGGGACAAGTATTAAATAATGTAGACCCGCCATTTTATAGTTTATACATTGACTTTGTAAATTGGAACAAGATGTTCTGCAAACGTTATCAAATTCCAGGTATTTGATCTCATCCTATTAAATAATAATTGTCCCAGATATTTGGTGGCATTACAAAATAATCAATACACGTGCAATGTTATATTCTAGAAAACACTTGATATTATTTAATAATAGATTTTGTTGTTGAAAGGACGAAATTTTATATTGATTAGATCTGATATGCATATTGTATGTAAGCGCCATATACTAATAATCGTAACTGTTTTGCAACTCACCAAGCTATATTTACCTAAACTGTTTCGGAATTTTTAATTCACTCTTTTAGTGTACTTTATTTCGAACAAAAAAAATAGAAGTTTTGTGAAAGGAAAAGAAGAAACTTTCAGAAATACCTTTTATCAATCGTGTTGACTAAGAAAATTAGGCATCAAGATTAGCTTTCTATTATCTATGTAATAGTGGCCTGGTCCGGTGCAAAAAGAGGTTGATGTTGAGAAAAATCTTTTACATATTTAGTCGATTTACGGAAAATTGAAGCGATACCATGACTTTGTCATTGGCTGAATAATTCAATTTGATAGTCATATTGTGGCACAGAAATAGTAACTCTTTTTTGAATTCAATTAAATGTTAATACAGATAACCATAACTATCTAATGTCCAGAAGCTCTCACCATTTACTACCACATAGACATTCATTTTCTTTCCCGTCATGTGAAGTGTAGCCATCCAACTAAAGCTATTATGGTTTTCACACTTACAATAGAAAATTGTGACAATAATAAATTAAGTATTGAAACAATGGTCACTATTAGGTGACAACCAATTAAAATGGAGCATCTGTTCATAACTACATCTTCAGATGTACACTATTTTTGTGTTTGATGCTTCCCGATTCTAAAACAATAAAAGATGGTCACAAATCAAAAGAGAAGTCTGAGGGGAAGAAATTACCGACACGCCAGTATGAGGGTCCCGGTAGCCAGTTAGAAAAGTGAAATCATAGTTTTGACCGTTATGCTGGGCCTAAAAGAAGAAAGAATATCAGGCAATGCAGATAAAATATGTTGAAAGAAAAGGACCAAGGCAAAACCTTAGTGATAAGTCTCAGATCAGGAGGATAAGCCCCACCATTTGCAAACCTTGCAGTTGTTTCATTTGCAGCAGGCAGTGAAAAACGATCATTCAGCTACCAGGGCAGGTGAACATCTCACCCTCATCATTAGGACCATCAACCACCTCAATTTCTGCTGCCATGTCCGTAGTTTCTTCTTTAGTATATGCCAAACAAAAAAGATCACGGTACAAGATTAGTGACGTTGCGTGGAAGGATACACACACTTGCTGATAAACCTGATGACGTCTACTTATCTTCTCAGGCAAACAAAGGCAATTCGTTTCATTGAAGACTCGTGCAAAAAGTTAGGATGCGTTTAACAGAAAATTGTTTTCAGTTTTCATATCTAATTTTCTAAATTTTTCAATTCCAAGAAAATTATGAAAAATTCAGAAAATGTGTTCAAAAGCACACAATTTTTCAGTTTTAGAATAATGAAAAACTTGTTCAAAAACACACATAACCAGCACAATTAATTCTATAAAACATCACAAAACCAGCACAATTAACCCTCTAATTCTATAAAAAAACTAACGAAACTTTTACATATAAAACACAATAAACACATCAGAAATAAACAATGTAAAACACAAAAGCCACATCCGAAATACAAAATATAACATGAGTTTTGTACATTGAACCATATTACATCGATTAAAACATAACAAGTTCAACAAAAACATCAAAAATTGAGTGAAGTTACTAGGAAAAAAGAATTAGATTTACATAATTTTACATATAAGAAAAAACTATAATAAATCATATAGAAAATATACTTTCGAAGAATGATTCTTTAGCAAAGGAGAAAAAAATAGAAAAGAGAGAATGAGAATAAAGAGAAAGGTAACGGAATATAGGTTTAGAAAATTATGTGGAAAACTCACTTTTCTATTTAGTGAAAATTTTTGAAAAACTAATTTTAGGAGTTTTCCAAATCTAATACAAATCTGGAAAACCGAATTTTCTAGTTTTCTTGGAAAAATATTGATTTTGAATTGTTTTTCATTTTTTCAGTTTTTTCAGAATACTTTTTCAGAAAAGTGGAATAATTTTTTATTAATGAACGCACCCTTATTTTCGTCAAGCAAATGTATATAAATAATGGTTGGATTTTCTTTTATTACTATTATTTTTTGAATCTATTCAGTCCTCTAGTAGCAAAAATAATACTAACCCTTTTAGGGGTTTATGAAAAAGTGACTTAAGAATTATTTTTTTTTAAGGTAAATGAATAATATTTTTAGATGTTGCTTCAAATTTGTTTAGGAGAATAGCTTTTTCGATCCCTCATCGTCGCGAATTTTAAATATATTTTTTTCATGTTTCAACTAAGTCTTCAGTTAAATGTTTGCACTTGATGGCAACTCCTGTTTGGTTTTTTATATGAGAGATAATATATTGAGATTATTTTATTTTGTATTTAGTTATGAATATTTATTAATTTAAAAAATTATTTTATTTTAAAATGATAAAAACTAATTATCTCATATAAAAAATAAAATAGCAAATTTATTGGATATCTTTATTTATTTTGTCACGATAGCGAAACGACCCCTTAGGTTATCAATTACTGGTGACACTCATAAGTCATAAACCATAATCATCTCCTCAACATATGCTTAATTTTGAGGCAATCAATTAGGTTTAATCAAAGGGAAATAGAGTTTCAATACGTCAAAAAATACAAAACAACACTCAAAACCAAAAAACCTCCAAATATATCCTATTGAATGTATAAGTGAAGAAATCTACTTTCTTGTTACCCCAATAAATAGATTCATAAAAGCTTGTTGGAATGTTTGTTATCTATTGCATTGTTGCATCTTATTGTTAATTTAAATATAATATTTATTTTAATTATTATTTTTGTAATGACCCTTACGGTCATTTATGATAAATATATAGTGTCTTACATCTTAGAGCATTTTAGTAGTTGCCCCAAGTCATTTATGACTTGCTGGGACCGATATTTCGGATCCC
>JBDJHY010000014.1:11483192-11498762 GCA_039654485.1 Withania somnifera | reverse complement strand
GTATTATCTTATTCTTGATAGAAGGTGAAATAAGTAATGCATTTGTAGCAAAACCCTGCATACTAACTTTTACATAATATAAATTCCCTCATGACTAATCTCTACGGTATTAATATCTGCATAACTCTAACCAGCTACCAAGCGAGCAGTAATGTTTGTTTCTAGTTTGTTAGCGAGCCGTAATGTTTGTTTCTAGTTTGTTCATTTTTTATTTTGAATGGATTGTGACGAGTATGGATATTTTTCGTTGTGTGGAACAGAGGATGTTGTTAAGAAAGTGGAGGATATAATGCCAATTGCCACTGGCCATGAGCGCGAAGAGCTTGAAGCTGAGCTCCAAGTGAGTCATCTACCATGTTCTACTAATTTAGCATTTTTGGCTGAGATATTCGGTGTATTAATTCTAATGTTATTGATAGTGGTTACTTGGGACTAAAATCTGCATTTCTTGTGTGCTTCTTTAGGGAAGGGATATTCTTGACATCAACTTTCCCGTCAGTCCGTTTGGTACAAAGGTCAGTGCAATTTTCAAGTAACATTTGGTTCTAATACCCGTTAGTTATTGCTTGTTGCTTTTGTCACCATTATCGTTGATCATTGAAATTGTTTTGTCTTATATGTAGATTGATTGTTCTAATCTGATGCATAACTAATTACTATATCACATAATTGGTCAGTCTCTTATTGACATGGATAATATGCACTCAGAGTTGGAAATGTTTTGAAGTAGTCGCTGTTTTAGGTATTCTTTTCAGTGTAGGTTCTTCTGAGAAAATTCAATTAAAAACGAAAGTGAATAAGATGAAAATGAGCAGCATATTATTTATACATATTAACTTCTGACTCTAGGAATGTATTTTAGTTGCAATTATTACTCCAGAAGGATTATTGAGATCGACTAAGCAAAGGTAAGACCTGGATCAATCTTGCCCCAGTTTCTTTTTCCTTTTTTTGGATTGTTTTTTTAACCTCACATTTATGAATTTTTTTGTCAAAGGAAGTGCTTAAGTGGAGAAGGGTAAAAGTCTGTCCCAATATTCACTGAATTTTAAAGCTTGAAACAAAAATTATATTTGTTATCGAGAGAAAGGACTTGGATCAACCTTGCTATTTTACACTTCATTACAAGTCATAATGTGCTTCCTTAAAGGGAAGGGAGGATTGAGTAGAAGAGAAAGGGTATGATGGATGTTGATTTAGCTATTTTTAGTATGAGTTCATCACTACTGTATTTTCAAATACTTGATTTCTGATATGTGTTACTTGAGCCGAGGACCTATTGGAACCAGATTCTCTACCTTCACAAGGTAGGAGTTAGACTGCCTACACACCACCATCCCTGGACCCCACTTGTGGGATTGCACTGGGTATATTGTTGTAGTTGAATACTTTTGTTCATGTTGGTTGGCATAAGTGGAAGAGAAGTAAATCAGATTATCTCACTTTTTTTGCTTAATTTGGATTAACTGGAACTGCAAACTCCCCCCATTTTCAATTCCTAACCCGACTAGTGCTTCAACAACTTAGTGAAAATATGTTTGAATATACAAAAACTTTGCCTAAATTCTAAGCTAGTTGGGTTAGTTGTATGAATCTTTTATCACTGTTTCCCTCTGTTCGGTCATATTAATTCGAATACTCAAAAGTTAGAAATAGTCAGATTAGGGGTTCATCTTAACCTGAAGATTTCTAAATTTCAAACTTATCTCTGCACTGATAGTAAAAAGTCTCTTAGCATCAAAGATAAGCAAGTGTACTAACACCACCAAGTCATCCTTACTAGTTGGTATTACATATGTGAATCTCTTGCGTCCACTAAGTTCTGCCAATTGTGTTTGGTCATGTGCTATGCCTAATTGAGAGATTGCAGGCCATTTCTAATAACTTCTCCATGACAGTTTAGGTTTACCTCTTTCTCCTTAATGCCTCAATATCATAGTGTGGCACCTGTGGTCTGTGCATATGGAGGTCATACCATTGCAGCAACCTTTTCTTGTTTTATCCTCTGTTTATTATAGTTGTAGAATGTTATCATTTCTAATCTTGATAGTGAGTGGGCATCTATTTTAATACCCTCAAGATTTCTTTGTCTCAGTGTTGCTTGGTATTGAAGGGGAGCCTTGGAGTAACTGGTCAAGTTGCTTCCATGTGACCAGGAGGTCATGGTTCAAGCCTTGGAAATAGCCTCTTGCAAAAATGCAAGATAAGACTACGTATAATAGACCATTGTGATCGGGCCCTTTCCCGAAGCCTGCATGTAGCGGGAGCTTTAGTGCATCGTGGTGCTCTTTTTAGTTGTAGCTTGGTATTGAGTCTTCATTAATAAAATACTTTTACTTTTAACAAGAATTCATTGACAATATTCTTTTGGATATGCTTAGCTCTCTTTTAGCATCAAGGGTTGTGGCCTAGTGGTCAATGAAGTGGTTAAAGAACCATGAGGTCTAAAGTTTCAGGTTCAAATTCTAGCAGAGAAAAAAATACTGGGTGATTCTTCTCATCTGTTCTAGCTTTGGTGGACAAAGTTACCTGGTACCTGTGGCTGTGGATTTAGTCGAGGTGCATGAAAGCTGACCTGGACACCACCGTCATTAAAAAAAATGTTCAGCTCTCTTTTATAACATTGCCGGTTCCATTTTCGTTTTGTAGAACTTGTTTTTTATTTTCGTAAGTATCTATCTAGTACATAGTACTCTCATAACACTGTCATTTTTAGCAATCCTGGTTTAGTTTTATATATATCCCATCATTCTCATGGAATGTTGAACATATATATATGGATTGTATGTTTTTATATTTGTACACAATAATCTTGTCTAATCTTATCTCAACCTTATTCCTTTATGAGCTAAACTTTTAATTTGTATTTGTAGCCTAAAACCATAAGTGTCATTTGGTTTGCGAATTAGTTAATTGGGATTGTGCTGTGAAGATTATAATACGAGGATTAAATAATAATGAGATTATTCAGTACATGTACTTTTTGTGAGAGATTTTTGTTTATAAGAGTAAAAATTGGATATAATGTAAAATATGTCTTCGCTTTTACACTAGATAAACTTGGATTAAAGTTTCATTTCCAATGTTAACCTTTTTCATGAAGAGCTTTTGAATGTCATTGATTGCGTTATCTCAAGATTAGCTAATTGAGGATTGTTATTCCATATTAAATGTGGTTAAAAATAATACTAACATTGTTCGTCGTATATTGGGTTCTCTTAAAGTCGTGTATTTTTGGAGAATCTGACTCGGATGCGACATTGAAAGTGGTTGTTGAGTGATGACACACGGTGGAGTAAATGATAAGCCGAAAGTTTGGAGACAGACCATAAAGTATAAATGTTCAGATTAAGTAGGTCTAAGACAGAATACCTCGAGTACAAGTTTAGTGGCAACTCATGAGGTGGAGATGCAAGTGAGGGTAGATGTACAAGTCATACCTAAGAGGAAGTTTCAAGTAACTTGAATTCGTAATATGGGGAGATTGATGTTGATGTATCATATCGTGTCGATGTGGGGCGGGTGAAATGGAGGCTCTCCTTAGGTGTACTTTGCGATAAGAGTGTGGTGCCAAGGAGTAAAAGGTAAGTTCTATTGTGTGGTGGTTAGACTAACATTGTTGTAAGGGGAAGAATGCTGGTCTGTCAAGAACGCCCATGTTTAGCAGATGAAGAGCGGAGATAAGGATACTCATATGGTTGTATGGACACACTAGGGGAGACACTAGGGGAGATGTGATTAAGAATGAAGTTATTTTGGGACAAGGTTGGAGTGGCTTGTATTAGGGGTGGACCTAGAGGGGTGGTAGAGGTTCTCCTGGACCCCCTCGGTAAAAAATTACACTGTATATATAAGGTATATTTTCTGAACTTATGTATATATATTAGATATAAACCCCCTCAACAATAAGTGAAAGATAGTTTAGTGTCACATAACCTTCAAATTATTGCATCGACCCACAACTTATTTCCCAGGTTCGAACCTGAAGGACAATATTATTTTTTTAATTTAAACTTTTGCAAACAGTCTTGAGAAATAAGAGAAACGAGAATTTCACAAAATAGTTGTAAAGACAGATGCAAGTTTTAAAAAAATGAAAAAGAAAAGGTCGGAAACTAGATACACATTTTCTTTAAAAAAATAAATAAAAAAATGTTGAACTTGGAAGTAGGGACTTCTAATCCCAAAATTAAAATTCAAAAATTTTAAAGTAAAAAAGTACCATTCTTCATCTTCCAATTTCAAACTAGTTTCCACTTTTCAAGTCAAAATCAAATTGCAGAACTTCTTATCTCATATTATTTATTCTTTATCCAAAATTCAAGAGACCAAAATCAAAATTATTTTTATCTTCTCCATTTGAACTCCAAATATCAATCTAAGTTTTAAAATAGAAGAATCAAAATCCATACTTTATACTTAACAGTTAAAACTCTTTTTCCTTCTTCATTCGATTTTCAAGAAATTAAATTCAAGAAGTTATTTGTCTTTTCTGCCAAGGTAAGATCTTCTCTCCATTCTTTTTTTTTTAAAAAAATATTTTTTTCTCTCTTGATAAAAATTTTGATGATCTTTATTCTAATGTTGTGGAATTTCTGAGATTTTTTTACATTTTTTTTTCTAGTTGTATTTTGTAAATGAGAATTTGGATCTGCTATTGATTTGAACTTTAACTATTTAACTATCTTATACTGATTCAAGAGTCAATGAAGAAGTATTTTTTCCTAGTACCAAATTCAGGTTCTATTGCTCACAGTCAACCTAATTGAAAGAAAATGTGAATCATTTAAAAGTACTATGGCCTTCTTCTCAAGCATTTGATCTAAATTCTTTAAAGGCCGATCCAGTTGAAAGAACTCCAATCTTGAAATTCCATCCAAAATGATCGTGACATTATTAAAAGAGCCTATCTTTAAAGAAAAACTTATAAGCCTTAGTTATAAGAATTTCTTCAAACATAGATTTCTGGAGATATGCGCCATTTTAATCATAAATGATTAGATGAATTTCCTGATTGATTAGAGTATAGTGAAAGTAAAGATGCAGTCTATTGTTTGTATTGTTAATTTTTTTAAGGAAAATAATAATCATCAAGGTGGAGGCAAAGTGTTTTTGACTATGGGATTTAGGAGTTAGAACAAAAAGTCTAGTTTAGATACACATGTTGATGAGCTTAATAAATCTATAATCAGTAAATAAGAAAATGTGAAGATCTAATGCAGCAACAACAATATATTCATGCTTAATTTGAGAAACAATCTAATCAAGATAAGCATGCATATCAGATCTTCTTAGCAACTTTGATTGATGTTGTAAGACTTCTTGTAAAACACGGATTGACATTTCGGGGTCATTATGAATCTAAATCATCATTCAACAGAGATAATTTTTTTTGAAATTCTTTCATTTTGTGGTAAAAAATATGATGAAATTCATAGTTTTGTATTGAAAAAAGCTACTCAAAAAGACCAAATGACTTGTCCAAACATTCAAAATATTGTGACGGCTTGCAAGATTGAAATAAATAAGGGTATCATAAAGGAATTAAATGAAGACTACTTTTTCTTATTGGTTGATGAATCATTTGATATTTCATGAAAGGAGCAAACGACAGTTGTTTTACGGTATATTGAATAGAAAAGGATTTGTGATGGAGAAACTTTGGTGAAATTGTTCATGTTAAAGATATTAGTGCTTTATCTCTAAAAACTGCAATTTTCAACTTGCTTTCACAATATTCTTTGAGTCTATCTTGTGTGCGTAAATAATGTTATGATGGGGCAAGTAATGTGCAATGTGATATTAATAGTCTTAAGATGTTAATTAAGAAATAAAATAGATTGACTCATTTCATTCATTGTTTTGCCCATCAACTTTAAATAATTCTTGTTGGTGTTTCTAAAAAATATGCTTAAGTGAGAGAATTTATGCACTTGGTTTTTGATATTTTGGATGTGCCAGCAGCTTCTTAAATTTATGGATGAATATCGAGAATCTCAAAAGAAAAAAATTCAAGAGGTTTTTGGTATGAGTGTGTATAAAACTAGTAGAGATTTGCATCAAGAACTTAGTATTTCTAGATTTTGTGATACTTGTTAGGATTTTACTTCAAATATTTTAATTATTTTATTATTAGTTTGGTTCATTTATGGATATACTTGATAATATTGTTGAAACTGTACATTCTTTGGATCAAAGATATAGTGAAACAAGATATATTAGAGCTTCTTAAACGTATGAGGTTGCATCGATATTGCATTTGATGAAATAAATTTTAGGAATTACAAATGATCTTAGTACATGCTTACAAAAAAGAGGGCAAGATATTGCAAATGCCATGCTACTTGTTAAAGTGGCAAAGAGAAGATTGCAAGAGTCGAAGGAATTTAAAAATAGGATGTGTCTGTTGCTGAGGTGTCTATATTTTGTGTCAAGTATAATATTATGGTACCTAATTTTGATGAGCCATATGTTAACTCTAGAATATCACGGTGTAAATCTGCTGGTTATACTATCTTTCATCATTATTATGTTGAAGTATTTTGAAAAATAATTGATTGGCAATCACAAGTAATTAATAATGGGTTTGATGAGGTGACAACTTTGTTGTTGAATGCAGTTGCTTGTTTGAATCTGGTAGATTCATTTTCAAGTTTTGAAATGGGAATGGCCGAATTATATCCTGATGATTTTGATGAACTTAGTATGTGTGCACTTGATAATCAACTTGCAAATTACATTATTGATGTTCGTGATATCGATAAAAGGTTCTCTGGCTTAAATAGGGCTGTCTGATCTTTCAAAAATATTGGTTTAGAAAAAAAAAACATTTGTGTTATCCTCCTGTATTTCGTTTTGTAAAATTTTCTTTGCTTTTGCTAGTTTCCACTGTTATTGTTTAAAGATCTTTTACGGCAATGAAGTTTATTAAAAATGAGTTGCGCAATCGAATGGATGATGAATTCTTGAGTGGTTGTATGGTTTCTTTTATGGAAAATGATGTGTCACCTGATAATATTATTTTGTCTCGTCAAGAAATGAAACCTCGTTGAATAGTATTGTAAATGTGCTAAAAAGTATAGCAGAACACTAATTCTTTTTTGGAGTTTGTACTTAGTTTTCTTGTTTTAACTTGATACATTGTGAATGCCTAATATTTTGTTGTACTTAGAACCTTAGTTTTGGATTGACACATCATAAGGGGCTAGTTTTTTTACTTTACTGTTATTAGTCTTGTTAATTTCAAGTCTTTTGCGACGGAACTAGTTTTTTTTTTACTAATAGACTATATACTATTGTATCCCTTAGAACTAAATTTTGTTGGATTATTTGCACATTTATATTTTATTTTTTGAACATTCTGAGTGAAAATCCTTAATCTGCCACGGTTCATAACAGAATATTCAGAAAACTAAAATTAGTGAGGCTGCTGATCACACACTCAAATTCAATGAAGTAGAGATGGTAGAAGGTGAAGAATCTCCACGAAGTTGTAGGGAAATAACCTTTTTGAGGCAATAGACAAAAATTCAAGATTTGAGTTATGTAACAATATTAGAGGAATGAGGAGATATTTTAAAGATACATATAGTTGTAGACTTTTGGTAAGACCTTTTGACCTTAACTGAATGAGATTATTCGTAATTCAGAACAAAGCAGAAGTATGAACTTATATTATGGATCAGACCTATTAACTGAGCTAGAGTTTGAACGTGCGTGGAGTTTGGTTGAGAAGGTTATTAGCGAGGCCCTCGTTTTGTACCTCTTTAAAATGGTAAATGGTTGATCAGAAAGATATCAGCACAGGTTAATGCTAGTTATCATACTCCATTACAGATACACAAGTATGATTCCTAACCGTTATTGTCTTTATAGATGTCTTATATTTACATCGGTGTAATTGGACTGTTCCTTTTGTTTATAAATCCTGTTAAGGCGCTTTTGAAGTTTTTATTTCACTACAAACTAGAATATCTTCTATTCTTGGATCTGCTGAGTAAAATGACAAGCATCTACAACAAAAAGTAGTAATGGTAATAAAGTGCAAGATGCACTAAACTACTTTAATGTGTTTTGCACCGCATTTTCGTTAACTTCGTCGACTCGATTTGGGTGAAAAAACTAAGGTAGGGTATATCCGGCTTAATAGTATAACTTTTTAAGTAGGCAATTTATTTCAATACTTTTATAATTTAAGTGGCTTATTTAGGTTTCAGACTCTACGACTTGTGGTTTTGATTAATAGGTTTTTGCTTTAAATTTAATAAGACTTCAATACAAATATTAATATTTTTTAATGGTTAAATCAAGTCAAAACTTTTAAAAATTAATAGACTTACTATGTCTTCTTTGACAATTTACGCTCAACGAAATTTAAAAATGGTACTTTTCAAGCTATAAAAAGAAAAAATGGAGAAGGAGGAAGGAGGAAGGAGGAAGGAGGATGGGCACAATTTTTAAGGAGTATCTATCTTTACTAGCTTTTTTATTGGGTAGGACAAAAATTAAACATGACACCATGTGAACTTTCGCCTAATGATTCTATTGAATAATACTGCTCATCTTTGCTGAAATACATGTAATGATTTGTCCAAAGTTCATCTTGAGAAAAGAAAATTGAAAAATGTGAGAGTGATTTTGTTTTGCAACGCGTCGTGATAGTAAATTGTCGAACACATGCAAATTTATTTTACTTCTTAAACTCACCTGTTGTGCACTTCATTTTAGTAACAAGATAGCAAAACAAGCCTTACTTCGAATAAATAAGCTTCTCAATAAGCGTACGACTAAATTCCTTCAACAAAGAGAGAGTGCCAATGAGAACTCTATCGTCATGAAATTTTAGTAACATAAGAAACATGTTAAAATACATTGTCTAAGTTTCATATCTAGTAAGCTAATAAGTCCTCAATATCTACTTTCTTTTGGTTTCCCAATTTTAGGACATTTATATTTTAAGTAAATATTTTGAAAGGTTACTGCAAGAAATTATATAATAAAGACATTTACTTTAATTTGTTTTAATTGTTTTTAGTTAAATTTAGGTTGGCCATATTCGATTCTATTATAAGAACAAAATTATCCGGGCATGTCCCAAGTTTTAAAAATTAACAGATGGTCTCGCCTAAAATTACACCTGACGCAAAACATAGCCTAAAATTTTTTACACCGACCCTATTATCTGACTTTCGTAAAGGGAAGTCTCATAGTTTCCGTACTATGCTCCTCCATCTGGTCGAGATACTGCCTCCTTGTTTCCTTGTGAACCACCAGTTGAAGGCGTTACTGCTCTGGGTCCGGTGTGGTGTTCCTGATGAGTCCCGGGAAGCTCTACTATGTTTAGCTTCACATAACTAAGTCAATTATTTTTCCTCTTCCCTTCGGTATTCTCTTTCGATGAACTTACTGTGTTGTTACAGGTAGTTGGGATAGATGCCCATGGGACCGGAGAGGGAAAAGGAATAGATCAAGGTCCATATTAGGTATTGACCCTTTCCCTCGACTCATTATTGCCTCATTTGCTCTTCCAATTACCTAACGTTTCTCTTCTGTAGGATATGGTACTTCTGTCTAGATATGGACCTTCAGACTACCAGATCACAGCTCTTCCCCCTTTGTTAGTGGTAAAGTCTGTTGGCAACTAGTTGTAACATCCTAAAATTTGAGCTAAAATTTAAATCGTTTTATTTTGTGCTTACACCCAAATTCCTAAGAATTTACATTTGATACTAGTTAAAAAATCCTTAATAAAGTGTGGAATTAGTGTTTGAGGTGATTCAAGGTCATAAGAAGCTCCCAGCACTAAGTTGAATTCAAAACATTTCTACCATTGTAGCTTTCGTATTATTTCCTACATGAGTCAACTTCAAACAATAGTATCTCCTAATATATGAGGATTTATGTGATCCATAACCTATCCAAAGAAAGGTATTTGAATCTACTTTCTAACGCAACAAACCGTGTGTCTTTCCGAACTCAGAGTAAAAAGCTAGGGTTATTTTACTGACCCTCATATCGTGACGGAATTGAAAATGGTTACTGGATGGTTTTATTTAAAGCCTCACGACGTGAGTATATTTTTGAACAATACAAAAATTCAATTTTCTTCTATTTGGTTCTAGAGGAGTTTTGGTAACTTCTCACCTATTAAATAATCAATCCCATGTCATTTTATAATCCAAGTTACATTTTATTTGAGCCCCAAATCCTTATTCCAATTCATTCTTTAATTACTCAAATTCAAGAGAGAGTTTCTTCTATAAATTTTCTCCAGAGGCAAGGTTAGGGTTCTCCATAAAAGTTCTTTTGCAGCATCATATTCATTGATTTTTCCTCCATCAAAGTGCTTCAATTCAGGTGTGGGCTTTCAATAAGGTCTGCTTTCATCCTTGTTCTCAAAACCCTTTTTTTGAATAAGTTTTTGAAGAGGTTGAAGCATGTTAGGGTTCTTATTAGATTCTACAAATTAAGATTCCTGAGTTATGATTTAGTTGATGTTTTGAGTTATAATTATAAAGTTTTCATGATGATTATTTAATTATAAAAGTCCTCATGAGTTAGCATGCTTTCAAAATTGAACTAAAACAAAGAAAGAATCTTTGAAGTATGAATGAGCATTGTTTTCAATAGTTATCCCTTAAATCTTTAATTGAGAATTAAAGTCTCATAATTATTGAATAATGAGTTAGCACGATTTTGAAAGTTGAAGTGAAAGCATGAAACATGTCTTAAAGTATGAATTTAATATTACTTTTCAAAGTTTATTTTAAAAATTGAGATGATTATTGAAAGTGTCAAGATTAATATTTTTACAAGGTTTCAAATCCATTTATAAATCATGTTTCAATTGCCACTGTTTTGGTTAATTAATCTAGATTAAAGAGAAGTATTGATATTTTGCTTAACTTTATAAGATGAAAGATATGAAGAGTCTAATTTGATTAAATTTGCTTGTTTTGGATAAATTGGGAATTTTACCTGGAAGACTCCGGGAAGGGCTAGTGGTTCATTAGTCAAGAAGAATGAAAGCAAAAATTTTAGATGACAATAATTATTTTCTCTTATGGGAGAGTATTAGCACTGAGGGTGGGAAGAGGCCCTTACACCTATAAACCTGCATAGCCAGTGTAGGGTACTATTTTGGTACCACTTAGTTATACCTAGCAGTCTAGTTGGATTCACAAGAGAGAGATGTCCCTTCTTGTGGCGGGGAATGGGAAGCCCTACTCTCAGGGTGTAGTGTGGACTTCATAGCTATATGCTTTGTGGTTTATCGGTTATAGAAACTCCCTAAGAGAAGTAAAACTGAATGTTTATTTAAGAAAAGTAATAATTGAATCAGCGTGATTGCTTGATTAGTGATTTTTCATGAGATTGAATTTTAATAGTTTTGGAGAAGGCGGATGGTGAGTTAAATTGAAAGTTTTGAAGTAAAAAAAGAGGAATGTTTTTAACTAAGTCGTTATCTTTTGTTAAGAACTATTGATGTTGAGCAATTTAAATGAGTTCACTTTTATTCTTAAGATTTTAAAGCTTTTTAATTATTTTCAATTTAATTTATTAAATTTCTTAATTGAGCTGAGTATTGGATGTTGAAGCTTTTGAACTAATATCTGAGAGTCATCATTAAAACTTGATTTAAAGATGGTGAGTCTGAAGTATTTAATGAGTTTATTTTATACTCTTGAAAGTCAAAACTTTTAAATTGATACTATTTAAAAATGCATATTTATTACTTTATTAAAGTTGAGCATATTATAGTTGTTCATGCATTGGATAGCCACGAGTTATTTATTATCCTAGCCTATTGCATTTTCTTACATTCTCAGTACATTTCATGTGCTGACCCTATACTTTCTATGTTACTGTAACCTTCATGTAGGTCTGCCTACCTTCCAGACGTTCGTGATTGATTGGATTCTCATTCCGTAGAATCTATAAGAGTGGTGAGTCCTCATTGGTTCAAGTACTGATTATGGAGTTTTTATTTATTTTCTAGAGTTGAGACATTAGATTTGTTTGTTATTTATATTTTTTTGAGGCTAGCTAGAGATCTTGTCTTAACAGTCAAATATTTTAGAGGCTTTGACATAAATATTGAGTTAGAATTGAATATTGAGTTTACATTCATTAACTTACTTCTCTATTATTTTATGTGAGGTCCACTGTTGCTTTTATTATTCTTTGATTTGCTTCCACCGAGTGATGGAAGTAGATTTATGCATGGTCCAAGTCATTCGTTCGAGGATTCTAGGAATAATTAGTGGCTAAGGATGCCTTTTATTCCTAGGGGTGACTCCAGGGCGTGACAAGCTTGGTATTAGAGCATTATCTTCAAGTGTCCTAGGATGTACAAAAATCAGTGCTAGGTACAGGGCTCTTTTATGGGTGTGAAGTGCACCATACTTATAACTGAGAGGATATTGAGTGTTTAGAAATTTTTTCCTTTGTTCAAGTCTTAATGATGCTATGGAGTTCAACTCCAAAAAATCTTTTCTGATTCGTGCTTTACGTGTTCTAGATCACACCATCCATAAGAGCATCAGTTCGCAAAACATCCAGCCCGTTAGGCCATAAGCCAGGCTTTATTAGATCAGACCCCTCCATCTCCGATTTTTCCTTATAATTCAACATTAACCCCGATTCTTGTTTGGTAGTGAGTGTATGAGTCGAAGGGAGTAGTAGTAGAGAGACTAGTTCTATGGTTGGTACTAGAGAGGTACTATAGATTGCATGTTGTGGTAGAATGATCTTAGAGCTAAAATGATGGATCCAAAAGAGTAGAAGTTAGAGTGGGGCATAGTTGTTGGGTAAGGTAGGTAGTAAGATGTTTAGTGATTATTCAAAAGTAATGGGATCGTATGTTCTTATGTGTTGACTAAGGAGTAATAAGTTAGTATTGTTTGCATTATAGTGTAAGAAGGATAAGAGGTTGATGGTTAGGAAGACTTATCCTATGTTATGGTTGAGTATGGTAAGGATGTGCGCAGGGTTGAATCTGGTAGAGTGGATGGTTGACACTGAATGTGTTTATTTTGATTCTAGCAAAGTGTTGCCCAGGCTGTAATTTAGTTGTTCTAAGTCTGAGTAGTGACGAGAAATTGTATGTTATATGTTTGAACTCTATATTATTATTCTAGTGTAAGTTTTTATGTATGGGGGGTGGAAAAAGGATTGAATGTGTGATGTTAGCATGATAGAGAAAATGTTGACTTTTGAGTGTCAGCCTTAGAGGAATAACGGGAAGTTAAGAAGTTATTTTAGAGAGGAGCCCTAGAAACGATTTAAGTGTGAATAGTTGTAGTCCTTAAAGAGGAAGTTTGGCATTAAGTAAGGAATGTTTGACCCTGCAAAGAGGTTAATTGTAGCCCTCTTTAGATAAAAATCCTACATACTTAGAATTTCAGCTTTTGTTATAAGGGAGAGATGGTAAGATGACAAAAATTGGTCCAGTCTTGTGATCCTGATAGTGAGCAATACCAGCATGGAACTACTATCTTATAATGACCCGTTCGTTCCCCTTTTGTACTTTTTGTACCCATTTAGAGATGAAGGTTTGTGTCATGCCCTTTTTCATTCACCTTATGAAGGTTTATGTTTATATTCAATTTCTAGAGTGAGAAGCAATTACTTTATATAGCTTGACAACCCTACTCTTGATATAGATATCCAGTCAACTTATGATGTTAGCTATAGATTTTTAGTATAAACCCGATTCTTGCTATGTAAAACTATTCAACCTATTGCATGACTTTGCTTTTTGGATCCCATCTTGAGTACTAAGAGTGCAGTAGTGATGTATTCCTTTTTAGTAGTGATGTTCAGTTTAGATCCCATGAATGAGTTCCAAAGATAGAGCTTGATCTGTAGCTCTTATAGTTTATGCTTATATCCTATTTCCTCTCAGTGATCCCATTTATGAGTTGTTAGATGGTAGTGAAAGAATCCTACTAAATGTTAAGATGAAAGACAATGTATGCTCAATTAGTGGTAGTTTTGCTAGGCCTTTATCACCTATGGTGTTAAGTGTTCCTGTAGTAAGAGTGTAGATCTATTAATTCAGTGATGTTACGAAGATCCCTAGATGGTTTAGTTTTAACTCCCAGGAAGCCATAAAGTGACTTTATTAATAGGCTTGAATGTTATATGGATAAATATTATGAATGATTATGCTATATGGTTAGTGACTCATTAATTTGAAGCTTAAGGTTGATTGTTCTAGGAATGAGGAGGAGTAATGTTCTAATGGATATTGAATATCGAATCTTATGGCTTAGACTAGTATGATCCTATTATATGTAGTACCTTGTACTTGCCAATTAGTCTTGAGTATGATAAGAGCATATGGTTAGTATTGGTAGTTATAACTATTAGTACCTTCATGATGATCATAGGTTCCAATAGATGAGCAAAGTATGTTAGAAGAGTAAGTATAGTTGAAATGTGCTTGATAAGCTAGAGAGTGATAGTTGTAGTACTAAGGCCAAAGTAGACCTATCCTCCTTTTATAACATTCATATGTATATTTCATGTCAAATAACCTTAGATTCGGATGAGGCTTATGTCTGATACCATACGTTCCCTATTTCATGACCCTATATCAGATGGATGAGGTGTTCAAACGATGATAGTAGCTTTTACCTAAAAGGTCCATATTGGTGTATGCCTTCAATTATATATGCTGAGTGTTCTTCCCTTGTATTTTGTGCTCTATTGATGGACTCCTTCATAGATATATAAAGTCTTCCATGAAGATATGGTTCAGTGATTAGCAAGGTCAGTTTAGGCTCAACACCTTGCTTTACCTTAATAGACCTACAGGTCGGGCTGCGGCTCTATGCTCTTTCTTTTTGTGTGGGACGATACCAAGAAGAGAAGGGAATGTGTTGAGGAGGCGAACAAGAAAACTACATTTTGGATTTTCCCTCTCCGAGCAAACCCAAGATGATATGTTTAAATTTAGTTCAGTTCAAGCAATTATTCTCAACTTCATGACAGTTTCACTTCAGTCTGAGGTAATAACCTCTCGATTTAACTTTTCTTGCATATATATGATATATGTAGCATGTATCCTATAGTATTTCATGAGTCTATTAAGTTTATTAATGTATGATTTGATTAGAGTTGATGTTAGTTAAGATAGTAGTTGTATGAGACCCTATTTGTGGATTCATGTACTACTTGATAAGTTTTTGATATTGAGGTAAGTTATTGTATAGTTGCATGTTTGACAGTTGAGTTGAGGTCTAATCGAAGTTGATGTGTTGAGCTATTTTCATTATTCCTACCAGCTTGTAGTCTATGTTGCTAAGCCAAATCTTTCATTCGAGGGTGTAGGATTCCAGAGGGAGATAATGTAACACCCTGAAATCCGATCCAGAATCTGAACCTTTCTGTGTTTGTTCTTACACCCAAGTCCTAAGAATTTACACTTGATATAGGTACTAATATCCTTAATAAAGTGTGAAATTAGTGTTCAAGGTAATTCATGGTCATAAGAATCTACTAGTACAAAGTTAAGTTTAAAGTATTTCTAATCTAGTAATTTTTATACGATCTCCTATATGGATG
>JBDJHY010000014.1:11450281-11463803 GCA_039654485.1 Withania somnifera | reverse complement strand
CGCTTGCCGAAACCTCAAACAAACTTCAACATGGGGTTCCTAACGCTGCCAGGAACCCGTGCCCCAAACTTAAGCATAATGATAATACGGGAAGGGCTTCGAATCAGCCTAGATAGATTTGAACCAAAAGGGTTTAAAGGTTCAATCTTTACAATTAAAACGTTAGAATTACAATGAATTAATGATTCTAGGAGCAAAGTGTTTTCAATTGACGAAGAATAATACGAAAATAATTGAGTTATGGAATGATTTCGTCACTTCATGCCATAAGCCATGAATGGAGGAAAACTAAAAAAATAAGGAAGAAGAAGAGAAGGAAACTTACCCCAAATTCGTGTAGCACTCGATGGAAATCGTTGAGAGGATTTTATTTGGTTGTTTGGAGAAGTATTTGTCGCCTTGGAATAGAGAAAAATAGTGTAGGTTTGAAATAATATGAAATAAGGTTGCTGCGGGATTTAATACTGCCAGTCGCAATGCATCGCGATTGCGTCCCTTTTCCGTGATCGCGTTGCATGAAATTTTATTACATATCGCGATCGCGTGGATTGCTCCGCGATCGCGTGGATTACTCCGCGATCGTGAAAAAGGATTTGCACTGGGCATAGCGATCGCTTGCTACTTGATGCGATCGCACAAGGGGAAGAAAATATGCATCACGATCGAGCTGAAGGGTCACTGCACCAGTTGCAGATTTCCTTCTACAATATTACAAATTCCCAACAGGGGGTATGGGGATCAAATGACATCCAATTTTGACAATCCAAATATGCTAAACAGCATGGAAATGATATTTTGGACTCAACGAAATTGATGAAACTGAATTCTGAGGTCCTTTACTCAAAATGACCACTTAAACCAAGAGGGCCAAAAGTGTATTTCTCCACCAACACCTCGAAATTGTGACGAAAAATCTGAAAATTATACCAACACCTCACTAGCCTAAATTCATCATTCTGAAGCTACTGGAAGTGTCAAAAATCCAATTTGCACTCAAAACATCGAATTACCACTCAAGCTCCACTTTAGGCTTCAAACTTAACTAAATTTCGCATAACTTGCAAACTAAACCTCCAGAACACAAACTTAAGGTCAAGCTCGACTTTGTTTGGTATTTCAAAGCTAACGAAACTGTCAAAATTCAATTCCGAGCTTATCTTGAAGAAAAGTTGACTTTGGTCAACGAGTACTTAGTTTTAGAATCTGAAATAGAGAATTTGAGATATTTCTCCACCGAATCGCCAGGGATCCGAACTGTCGGTCCCAACAAGTCATAAATGACTTGGTGCAACTACCAAAATACTCTAAAATGCAAAAAAGTTGTGTATTTATCATAAATGACCAAAGGGTCATTACACATGTGCTCTGCATTTCACCCTCAATCTACTAAATTGTGGGTTGTGAGAGTCAAAGTCATCATATCTATCATGATCTAGATAAGGTGGAAGAGTGTCCTAAAGATGGGATGGAGTAGTCTTTTGTTAGACTTTTTGTTCCTTTATACCTGCGGAGCAACCATTAGCCTTAGAATGAACCAAAAGAAAAGAAAAAAGAAAAGAAAATTTAAACCTAAGTTTTATTCATACAGGTACAGGTACAGCCCTTATGGGGGGCTCATATGACCCTGGGAGACAATTCTAAAATTTTCAATGGTTAGAGTATGGGAATCCCTACAGTTCGTATGGTTTCCATATGGATTGTACGACTATCTGTACGTCCCTGGAAATATTTTACACGAAGTATGTCAGTTGGGTATGGTCGACCATACGATCCATATGGTAATCATACAAGCTATATAGTTAATCATACTTTTATTGTACAAAATAAATTTCACTAAGTTAATCCCCACGTGTGTTCATATGGCCTATATAGGGATCCCACAGACCGTATGGCCGCTCGTATAGGACATGTTCCCAGATTTCAAATTCTTTTTTCATGGTTCATTTTCAACTTTTCTGAATTTTAATTCATCAAATTCACGTTGTATTGAGTTTACGAAAGTAGATGTGAATCCTAAAATTATATATCCCTATACACAATAAATTTGACAATTTACGATTCCATTTTAATATCACGTACAAAAATATGATCATCGTATTTGCAAAACATGCTTAACCCTCTTGTTCATAATCAAACATAAGCCCGAGTTACTCAAACTTCATTGGTTATCAAATTAGATGTATGTGTTGATTGGTTGGTGGGAAAAACAACTTTAGTTTCAGTTCTAAAGTGCAATAAAATTGTAATACCCGCAATCTCAGAGGGTGCATAACACTTGGACCAACAATCCAACCAATTTTGATATGTATTTGGTAGTTATAAGCATTCGTGACCAAACTTTAATTTATTTTATACTCTAAACTCCACTCCATGCAATGAAAACACATATCAAATTTCGAAAAAATTCTCCTCCTCACACCAACAGATATAACACCCAAAACTAGATAAAATTTCATTCTTTGTCAAGTTCAAACCAACTTTCACAATCCGATCTTTTAGGTCATGAGGGTATATATATCCCACCGTAGGAGAACACCCGATAAGTACACTAGGCATAAATAATAAACAAATACAGAAGAAAGACATAAAAGGGACAGGGACAAGCAAAATTCTAAACATGTCAATAAATAAACCCCAAAACCTGATATACACAAGAGCCACTACAATATGAGTACAATGTTTGAAAAAGAAATATAAAATCTATCTCGGAACCAATAACAGAACAAGATAGTAAGAAAGGTAAAAAATAAGTTCTGGAGGTCAGGATCCATCATCTAAATCAGGAATAAGACCTCCATCCAAACTCATGAATCTCCTGCAAACACTCAACAAACACATCATATTTGCAAAATTATGCTTAAAAACTCATAAAAATCCTTTGTTTTAGACATCGATAGTGTCGTAAATTCGTAGCATGTCATTTATTCGTATACTGGAAATTGTAAGGTGGACACAGAGGGTGATTCTCTTAATCGACATAAACTATGTGAGAAAAATGGAATCCAATATGCTTCCCCTACATTAAATGGGGAATTTAACCTTCCAATGTTAGAATTAAATTGTTCTTTGATACTGTACTATTTCCTCTATAATTTGAGAAAATAAAGATCGGCAATGGCAACATATTTCTGAGACTTCTGATTGTTCGTATCCCGAACTCACTCAGTGTTAGATATTACTCCCAAAACTTATTAGTAATGTTTATAATTGTATTGAACTGGTCATTATCATTAATGGTCTAATTTCAATAATTAATCCTAAATATTGTGCATAGGCTAGTAAAATAATTACTTTATTACAGAAACTATACTAGTCATGCGATCAAAAGCTAATATTGTGATCAATATGATCTTGTTATAAGGTGATATAACCATGAAACTTTGTGATTTAGGAAATTTTGTGATTTAGCACTAAGGCATGATCATAAGTATGAAAATATCATGAGATACTGAATGTTTAACACTTAGCTAACTTTAGGATAAGAACCCTAATTCATGAATTAAGAAATAAAGCTTGAAAACTATTAGTTTTTGGGCATGAGAGTGAAAAGAGCCTTATTGAATACCTACATACCTATTGGCTAAAGATTCTGACTGAAATAAGGTTAAAGAACCCTAGGCTTCAGACTTAGAGAGAATTTTCACTTTTTTGAAGTTGGAATTTGTTGAATGAGGGATTTAGGGCCTATTTTCCTCTTAATCCCGACTTTTTAAGGTCAAAACAACATCGTACTAGGCTAATATAAAGTGAAAAATTATCATTATACCCTTAAATAAATGGATTTAAAAAAAATCTCACCTAGACCAAGGGATACGCACCACGCCACCTATTTCTGGGAATGGATTCTATGTCTCACCCCTTGTTGCAAAGCCAAACCAAAAACTTCTAGAAAGTTCTCCACGGTGCGAAGCTCAATGTGGGCTTTTGCCTCCATGACCCATGTGTCCTAAACTTATCTTCATGTACCCCCATATATTTTAAATCGTTTCCACTAGTTCAGGGGTATAACACTCATTTTCAGAGCTCCAAATAGCTTAGGAAAAGTTAAAAACATATGTAGAATCCCTCGGGTATTATATAAATAGGATACGCTTATGTTGGTTTATTCTAATATGTAGGATGAAAATGATGTAGTTCAGCATAATAATTAATGCATGAAGGTGTTCAAGTATGAGTATGATCCAAATACATTAATTCGAAATAAGTCCGAAGGTACAACACCTAAATAAGAGGCCTAAAGTGAAGAAAAGACAAAGAAAGCACGAAATAGCGCATCGCCCTAGGAGACACTGTAGCAGAAAAGGGAGACTCCAAGTCAAAACTTTATGGCCACTTTCAGAAAACCCTGAGACACTGCCCAGGGCAATCTCAGTAGAGGAAACGAGATAAAGAAATAAGAGCTGAAGAAAATGAGAGAAAAAATCTAATATTAAAGAAAAAATAGATGAAGAAAAAAAATCTGAATTCGAAGAAATGAGGGCTATGTTGAAGTGCGAGTAAATGGAAAGAAGGTAGGAATAAATCATGTGGACGAAATTAATCGTTGGAGGCCAGTTAGAGGCTAATCAGTTGGAAAAAGCCTCCCTTGCGCCTTAGATGGTGAAAAACACATGGAGTGTCAATTGTAAAAAGAATGTCAAAAGGACATACGCACACTCTACTATAGGTGTTGAACATGAAAAGAAGTCTAATTAATGTGTTTAACTGAAATGCGGTGCCAACTTTAGAATGTCTTTGATGAATTTCATTTTCTTTTTTTTAAAAAAAAAAAAAAAACAAAGAAAGCATAACAATAACATTTTTTTATGAATTTTGAGTTAAAAGATTGTTTAGAAGAAAATATGTGTGCTTGTTATAACTGAATGTATATATTGATCCTACTTTTCAATTTCCTAAAACATAATATACATTACTTTTCAATTTCCTTTACCATAACTCAATCTGGCACCCTTAAACGCAAGCAGCAAAATAGTGCTCTAAACCACTTGGACACCACTAAATGAAGAAGCTTAATATTATTTTTTTTCTCAATTTATGTAGCATTATTTGATCAGACTCAAAATTGAAAAATAAGAGGAAAATTTATACATTTATCAAATTGTCACTGTTAAAGCTATATTTTATTTTTAAATCTTCATGTAATATAAAATTATTTTTTACACTAAATATTTAAATAACATAAATTTCAAGCAAATATTATATATTATACATATTAGTGGACAATTTAAATAAAAGTGAAATCATAAATGAAATGTAATTAATAAATGTTACATCAGGGTAAAATTTTTCACTTTCAAGATTTTTATGTTGCTTCGATAAATGCTCTATTAATGCATTACGAAATTTAAAATGTGCATTTTTGTCCTTATTTTATATATATATATATAGCTAAAAATTACTGAAATTGGTTACTTTTATCAATTGTTATATTTACCATTGAAGTTGAAGTTTAAGGAGTATCTTGAATTGGTGCATTAAGATCACACACATCCTTGATTATCATATTGTGCAGTATAATATATATAATTACTATATCATTTAGCACTTCGCTTCTCCAAAAACGTAATGGCCTAAAGATAATTACAAAATGTGATTGCAAAATTGTGGATGCATGTTGAACAATATCAAATTCGAATAGTGAACAAAGAAATCAAAAAGTTCAAGCCACAACAATTTTCTGCCCTATACACAATTTTTTTTTTTTTTTACATTGTTGGATCTAGAAGCAACTTATCATATTACTAAATAATTATTATAATTTTTCGGCTCAAAATATTATGTATGGTATTTTAAAATTTTTCATGTTCCCCTATTTTATTTTTATCTATCGAATCAGCTTTAGATTAAATTATAAATTAATTACTCGTTTTATACATGTATTTTTATTTATAATTTTTTAAATATAATTATAAATTATAATAAAACTAACTTATATCTTAAATAAAAATATTATATACAAAAATTAAATTATAAAAGTATAACTTAACATAATAAAGATATTATATTAAAAATAATTAGAAATTGATAGAGAGGAACAATATCTCTATGGACATCGCTAGATACCGAAATATTATGGTTCATCACTCTATACAGATGTATACTCAGAATTTGCTTTTGCATGTGAAAAAGAATATCTGAACGATTAAGTCAAAGTCTTTAGGCGATAATTGAATTAGCTGATTTTAAGATGAAGATTTTTTATGAGTTGGAAGATTCATACAAAAGGTGAAAATGAAGCGATTTGTCGGGTTCTGGGAGTAAGAGATATTTTCTTTGAAGTGCATTTGTGTGGTTGCCGATGTCTGTCTCACAGTATGGTATCCTTCTTTTATTTATTTTGGAACAATTTTCTGACTTTCTCATCCTACAGCTTCCAAAATGGCTGCAGCATCAACAAGTCCCTCCATATTTTCTGCAACTCGTTCTGCTTCTAATAGTAATGCAAGTCCCTCTGTTTCAAATATATATGGTAAGATCCATGTTTCTTTAACTTTTTTTCAACCATTATTAAAGAACTTCCATGATCTGTGTATGCATATATTTACTTTATATCTTTCTATTTGGATGATTGTTTGAAGATTGCTTTACCTGTTATTACAATCCTAGGAGTTGTTTCAATGACTCTCACTTGGTTTAAAATGGCCCCAACTAGTGGAGATGCTCCCTTCATTCCATATTAGCTGTACACCTTTCCTTTCACTCGTTTCTTAAAAATTATTAATAAGAAAAGGCAGTTTTACTAATTTACTACTTCAGATTTTTTTTTACAACTAATTTTCATACTTCTTTACACGTTCAAAAAGAATTAATTGTAAGGTTAAATGAGAGAAATATAATTAATTCCGTCATGTTTTATGTATTGGCTAGTAATTTGGGATAGCTATTTATAGTAAAATGGATAACTAATATGGGACGGGGGAAGTAAATGATTACTTGTTTCTTCGTTAGATGTGATGTTGGCCAGGAATTTTAATTTAAAAGCATGTTGGTATAGAGATCAATGTGAAATTTAAAAAGAAGTTTTAGAAATATCCTAATTTTTTCTTTGATGTTGGCCACTAATCTTGAATGTAAAAGGATGTTAGTACAGACATCAGTGTAGAATTAAGGAACTGGTTTTAGATTACGTTGGCCAGTAATCTGCATTTAAAAACATATTAGTATAGAGATCAGTATGCAATTTGTCGTTGTTTCTGTTTAAAAGACAAATTATTTATGGGAATGCGGTAGGATGAAATGAAGTACAGTTAGTACAGATTATTCATACGCTCACCCTAACTAATTGGGGTTTGAGGCATATATAGTTAATTGATTCTTGATATAAGTTTAATTTGCATAATGATTTTAATCTAACAAAGAAAATAACCAATATACACTCAATCAGTTCGAATGAGGCGTGGCCTAAAGCAGGTAAGTGACACCCTGGGTGGGAGACCAACCAATGCTCTTTGAGCTCTTCCTTATCTTTTAAGCTGTCTGTCTTCCATAATACTTGTGTTAATGCCATTTCATCGGCAGGATTTTCCCTCTTTCTCCCTACTTATCTTTGAAGTAATCTATTTTAGTGCATTGAATTTCATTTGCTTAATTTATTTGTGTATTCAAAATGCAGCTACAAGTTTTATGGGAGCTCACTTGAGAAGATATTATCCAGCTACAAGGAAACTAGTAAGGATTAGTAGAGGTATAATTGCTGCAGCCGTTGCAACTGCCCCTGCAGAGGAAATCAAAGAGTAAGCTGCACTTTTCTCGTCTTCTGCCTTCTAATGAGATATTGTACTGAATTTGTTAACATCAAATTGTAGGAAGTAACTTGTATATGCTGAAAGCGTAAAGAAATTTTACAGTAACAGCATATATTAACCTTGTTTTACCAGGTTACATGTTCAACTTTTCAGGTTATTAATCCAACTTACTATGGATTGTTATGTGCATTTATCATTCAGTATATCGAAGTTAAATTTTCGTATGCATGGCAAGCGAGCATCTTTTTCTATCCATGTGCGCGTGATATGGAACTATGGAAGTTTAACAGTCATCAATGTTCATGTTACAGATATACACTTCCCACATGGGCTAACTTTGACCTTGGAAGATCACCAGTATATTGGAAAACAATGAACGGTCTCCCCCCAACTTCAGTATGTTCATATTTCCAAAAAAAAAAAAAAATGAATACATTTCCTTAATATAATGTGTCAGAATGCCTTTTCATCTAGATCATAATCTTTCTCATTTTCTTTTTGATAGGGAGAGAGACTGAAGCTTTTTTACAATCCAGCTGCAAACAATATGGTTCCTAATGAAGATTTTGGAATTGCTTTTAATGGTAAGTTCTTGTCTATTTCAAATTTACATAATTACTCAGATTATGAAGCTAAGAGAATAACAAATTCACTTTTAAACGCGTCCTTCAAACAATATTCAACAGGTTTCGTCCTCCTTTTTGTTCATATGTGAAATTTTCTTCTTTCTGCTACACACTTTTAAACTGGGACTCTTAATTAGAACCAAAATGCTGAATTTTTGAGCCTCAAATTCAGGAGGTTTTAACCAGCCTATCATGTGCGGTGGTGAGCCTAGGATAATGCTCCAGAAATTCAGAGGAAAAGCCGATCCTCCTATTTATACGATTCAGATATGTATTCCCAAGCATGGTGAGTTCTGACTTTTATTTTAAGAAACATCCTTTAGTGGCATTTTAGAAGAATAAACCTCTATCTCCTATTTTAACATTTTATTATCTGTTTGCAGCTCTTAGTTTGATCTTCTCGTTCACAAATGGAACCGAATGGGATGGTCCCTATAGACTACAATTTCAAGTCCCCAAGGCTTGGAGAAATAAACCAACTGAATTCTTCACTGAGGTAGCAAACATTCAGTTCTATTCTTCTAGTTAACTGGCTTGATATTCAATCACTTTCGTCGCTTTCTAAATCTATAGGAATCATGGTCGTTGACTTTCTAAATCTGGTACTTGTTTTATGAACTAGCATCGCTTTCTAAATCTATAGGAATCATGGTCGTTGACTTTCTAAATCTGGTACTTGTTTTATGAACTAGCATTGATCTCTTCATGTGACGCTGATCGTCTAATTAAAGTTTGTTGTTTGAGTTGTGATGTATTCATGATGAGTTACAGATTTTGTTATGGACTTATAGCTATCACTCATATGTTTGTAAAAGAAGAGTCGAAAGAAACAGAAGAAAAGATATGAACAAGGTTGTTCTTACTTGTTGCCGCCATGCTACTCAGTTCAGAGCCTAAGCTAGTGATGCTTTCGGCTACTGGACTTTCTTCATCTAGGATGCGGCATTCAAGCTGCATCACTTATTTTTGTGATGCTTTTATTGCTCTATTCTCTGATAATAATTTGCATTGTTATGCTCCTGTTAAAGAGTGGTACCACGTCATGGTTGAGGGATTATTTTGTTATGCAGGGTCTTGCACAGGAGTTGAGCCAGGAGGGTGCCTGTGACAGGGCAATCTTCCCGGACTCGAATATCTTGATCACAAGATGTGCTATGGTTGGTAACTTGAATGTAGATGGAGTAAGTAAAACCATCTTGCTCTTTCTTCCTACGTTTTCCTTTATTGGGACGTTAAGAGTTTCATTTGAAAGCTAGTTCATGATTAGAGTGGACACGATGATAATGCAGGGTGATCGTTGCAATCTCGATCTAGTACCTGGATGCATTGATCCAAGCTCACCCTACTATAATCCACTTGCCAATGTAGATGATGGATCTTGTCCACCATATTCAGATTCTGAGGATTAACTTTCAGTACATATCTATGACCGATGCTTATAGCTTTGTGTTATCAGTGGAAGTCTTTCACACTATTGTGGATTCTATTTCCCTTTCCCATCTCACCTTTCCGTCCCCTTAGTGATAAAGAAAACGTCTAGACTTACTAAAGCGGAACACTTGGATACATATGAATCTCCAACCTTATACAGTAGCAATTGAAGTATCTAGTATGGTGTCTGTACTGGTTGGTTGTATAGAACTTTGATACTTACCTTTTGGCATGCAGCAAAAACAAGCTTTTGTTAGATTTATCCTTCTTTGTATAGTGATGTTCCCCATCAGAGTATCAGTTAACTCGAAACTGAGATTTTAACTTAAAATTTTGAGCACATACCTAAAAATTTAAGAATATTTACACCTTCTTCAAAGTTAAAAGTAATGAGTTCAATTATAACACACCAGATTTGCCTTTGAATTTGCAACCGCAACAGAAGGAACTTTACCTAAAAAGTGCTTGCATAAAAGGAATCCATCAATATGTTCCAATATTTTGATACCGATTCTTTCTGATTGATGATATATCCAATATTGTCCCAAGTTAATTGCACTAGAAGCAAGGGGGCCTGCAAGCTAATTTTACTTTGAAAAGGATCCAAAACGTTCTATGAAAATAACTTTAAAGGAGGCAACTGGTCAGACCTACTAACGAAACGTTGCACTTTGATCTTGAACACCATTTTGGTGCCATCAACAGTATATGTATAAAGTTTACTGCTGGAGAGAAGTATATCATTTTATTACTATGTATGTGTATTTATATAGAGAGCGAACAACAAATAAGAAAAGAAGCAACATAGAAAGCATTGCGTTCTTTCCCTAAGCAGAAGAAAAACTAAATTACTGAGGACATACTAAGATAGAAAAGATCAATCAAGAGATATTCTAATATCAATCAAGAGAATACCACTAATCTGCCCCTACGAAATGGTAGATCGTCTGTTATACCAATCTTAGACCTTAGTGCCTCCAATGGAGCTCTTGGGAGTGGCTTGGTAAGAAGATCAGACAGTAGTCTCAGGATGAAACAAGATAAACAAATAACTGGACTTGCTGGCAGAGATTTCGAACAAAATGAAAGTTAATCTCGATATGCTTCATTTTTGAATGAAAAACTGGTTTAGCACACAAAATGATCGCACCAAGATTGTCACAAACTGACAGTTCCTTGAGAAAAATACATAACTCCTGAAGCAAATTATACCCAACAAATTTCATCTGACGCTAAAGCAATAGCACGATATTCAGCTTCTGTGGACGGGTAAGCAACAACTCTTTGCTTCTCAGAACTCTGTAATATCAAATTGGAGCCTAAAAACACAATGTATGTTGTAGTGGAGGAGCGATCTTCACGATTACATGTCCAGTCTGAGTGGGAAAAGACATAGATTTATTGACTTGCCTTTGCAAAGAAACAAACTATTAGCAGACGTGCCAGAAAGATAGTGAAGAGCACGTCCGTCCATAGCCCAATGTGTAGTCGTTGCAACACTTGTAAATTGAGACAATTTTCTGACAACAAAGGCAACATCTGTTCTGGTAAGGTGCAAATATTGTAAACTTTATAATATACTCTTATATTCTTTAAGATCCTCAAATAAAGAGCCATCACTACTTATGGGATAAGATACGTTTGCAACTAGTGTGCGTATAGGATTAGCTTCAACCACATTGTCTCCGTCCAAGATCTCATAGATATACTTCTACTGACTTAAGAAAAATTCAGAAGGTGAGGGAATAACTTAAACACCCAAGAAAATTGCAAAATCATAAAGATCTTTAATAGATAAATGATTAGCAAGACACCTGATAAAAATTTCCACCGAACTTTGATGATTACCATGATAATTAGATGATCAATATAGAGACTGAGATAAACAAACCAGAACTCCAAATTTTTAGCATATATAAAATAATCATGACTGGGAGCACCAAATCCATATGAAATAAGATAGCATTTGAGTTCTTCATACATGTCCGTGGAGCTTGTTTTACCCATAAATCACTTTGGGAAGCCGACAAACATGAGTGGGATATGTATCATTCGCAAACCCCAGAGGTTGAGACATATAAACATCTTTAGTTAATGTATCAGTACAAAAAGGTGTTATTAATATCTAACTGACGAAGTGGCGAATCAAATGAGGTAACCAGTGAGAAAATAACATGTATGGTGGTATGCTTTGCTACAGGAGAATATGTTTCAACATAATCAACACCTGGTCGCTGCAAGAAACTTAAGAAACAATTCAAGCTTTACAGAGGCTAATATTTCCATCAGAATTGTATTTGACATGAAAAATCCACATAGACCGATGAGTTTAGCTTGAGGATTTGCTTAGGCAAGAGACCAAGTTCCTCCTCTTACGAGACAATAATTTCTCATTAATGGAATCACTCCATTTAACATCTTTTGATGTTTGCTTAGCACTCTTAGGCTTAATATGGCTGGTTGTTGAATTGTAAGAAATAAAGGATCTACGAGACTTGGGTTCACTATTGTATATGAGGAAGTGGCTGGCAATTTAGAAGGTTGTGTAGTAGGGGATGATATGGTTTGGAGATAAAGTAAGTCTTTGAATTGAGCTTTGAGAGTTGATAAACATAGGATGATTTGGTATATGGGTAGTAGAAGGAATGGAAGAAGTGGAAGGGATTGGCACTGAACGAGAATAAGAAAGAAGAGGTAGAAGAATGCTTGGAGAAGACATAACTGGAAAGATGTGATTGAGTTCTCAGGCTTGTTTGGTAAAGAGAAATTTCTTGTGGCAACCTCATGAGAAGTATTTCCTGAATACGATGTTGTAGATATAACATGACAGGAGTTACCAATTGTGCTTGATGAACCTGAATCATATAATGAGAAGGAACCCATGTGTCAATAGTATTAAATTTAGGTCGAGTAGTCTTACTTTCAATAGATGAGTATGGAAAGTGATGCTTCACGAAGTCCACTTTCTTGGGTACATATAACCTAGACTTCATAAGATCAAACAATGATAAGCACTTTGATATTGTAAGTATCAAGAAAAAGACACGGGTTAGAGCGAAGTTGCAATTTTGTTTTGATTATAAGGCCTTAACCATGGTAACTGTAATACCCAAACAATTTTATATTTCTTATCTTTTTTTTGCTATTTTAGAGCTCCAAAAATGAGTGTTTAGACCCCTAGAATATATAAGAATGAGTTATATTTCATGGGGTACGTTCGGGTATAAGTTTTGGACATAAACATGACCCATCTATCTATGAGCCCATTTCCAGGAATAAGATCCACATCGCGGAGCATTATCCAAAATAATTTTTGTTTATTTCCATGCTAGGGGGAGTATTGCGAAGCGTATTCCCCGCGTTGATGGTGCACTGCGAACCCTTAAGTTCGAGTGAGTTTTTTAAAATTTCTTTTATTTGAGGGTCCTAGATTTATTTTTACCTTATATTGACCTATTACTAATGTTGTTTTTGCCTTAAAATATAGGAATTAAGTAGGTTCTAAATCCCTTATTCCTCACATTCCAAGTTAAGAAAAAATCTCTGTAAGTCTTAAGTCTAGGATTCTTCAACCCCAAGCTCAAGAATAAATATTTTCTTTGGACTTTTCAGTCAGAATATTTAGTCATCAGGTATGCGGGAAGTCAATGATAGTGTTCTTTCACTATCATGCCCAAAACTTTTAAATTTCAAGTTTTGATTTTTGATTCATAAATTAGG
>JBDJHY010000014.1:11439910-11450181 GCA_039654485.1 Withania somnifera | reverse complement strand
TTGAGCCAAAAGTCAAGAAATTGTTGTTGTTGTTGTGATAGTGAAAAAGCCTAAGTTGTTGAACTTAGGTAGTGGAGTTAGGCATGACCGAACCACTATAAATTCCTTGTGTTCTTTATTGCTTTTATCATTGACTTCTTCCATTCCGTAAAAAGTTTCAAAATATGACACCCACTATTCAACCCCCACTTCTAGTGTGTGTAATCTGCTCCAACAAATCCTTCAGATTTTTTATGTATTTATAGCTATCTCAATCAATGTAGCCTTTGGGCAATTAATTTTAGCCGTTATGATACATCAACTACTGTATTTAATACTTCTAACACAATCTTGGTCGACCAATCTTTTATTTTGGACGACTAACTTCTGGATTTTGGTCGACCAGTTCCTGCATGTTGATCGACTAACTCACTTTCCAGTAGCCAACTTGACATACCTCTTGGTCGACTAATTTGATATTTTGGTCGACTAAAATGTCACAAAAATTTTCAACTTGAAGTGCCAAATCAGTCCTCATGTGTTGTAGATCAGGGAATTGTTGGAGAAAATCACAAACTCAATTTGCATCAGATTGGTCGACTAAAGTGTCATATTGGTCGACCAACACCTTTTCCAGTACCCTACTAGGACTCATTTTGGTAGACTAAAATCTTGAATTGGTCTAACAAAGTGGTTACTTTTGGTCGACCAAATTCAATATTGGTCGACTAACTCTCTACTATTTCTTTACAATTACTACAATTTAAGCACTCGAAAAGGTCCAAAATGAGTCCTTGATTCCCCGAATTGATATGCTTGCTTATGAAATGTTTCATGAATATATCGATGAGTTTGTAAGTGCTTCAACAACATTAAATCTTTAACTTAATGATTTAGTCATCAATTAAAACATAAGAGGACAATTTTTTGAATCGTCCTTGGTCCAACACACACTTCTAATATGGTAGTAGAGTCAAGGGTGGTTACAAAGTGTTTGGAATACTATAAATTGCACAAGATTAACAACATTGTTATTGAGTCAGATTTCCTAGCACTGACTCAAATCCTAGAAAGATACTAGAGTACTTATTAGAGTGTAGCTACAAAAGTAGAACAAATTCGTTGATTGAGGAAAATTGTCACTACAAGAGTACAACATTCCCTTAGGGACGAAAAATCCTCTTGTGACTATTTTTCTAATCTAGATTTCTCTTTTGCAAGTGACTATCAGCTTAGCAACTACTAGGAGATCCCCAGTGAAGGGAGAAAGATTATTCTGGACAAACAAGGATGCCTATGGATAAGAAGAACTTTAAGGTCCTAAACAGTAGCAAGAGTATGCATTTAATCTTCCTAATGTTTTTCAAATGGATAGTATGGTGGCATTAATTTCTACATGAAATTCTGTCCATATATCTAGAGAAAAATAAAGGAAACTTAGATCATCCTAAACTACTGATGAACCACGTCAAAGGCACAAAAAAGTTACAAACATAATACCAAGAAGGATTCAACTATCAATAACACAAAACAAATTCGGAAGCACACATGTTTGGATACCAATAAACTTCAAATCATTAAAGTAAGAAAGGGTTTCTTCAGAAAATGGTACTTGCACCCTGTGAGAGCTATGGGGTCTACACAAGGTACACTTTCTACACTTTGATGGTTTGGGTTCACAAAAATCAAGAAAAGTTCTGAAGGAACAAATCTAGAACAAGGAAAGAAATTAGATCTAAGATTAAAAGTACGAACATTAGAATAAAAGAGATAAAAGAAAAAGTACCAAGCATATGCTTTATGAGCTAAGATGGAATACTTCTAAAGGAGATGAAGATGACATCGAATCAAGCTGGTGTTAAGGGAAAATATCTAGATCAAGAAAAGCAATTTAATATGAGATTCAACAGTACAAAGCATCAGAATAAAGAAGCTGAAAAGTAAAGAAAAGGTACTTAAATTAATCTTTCAAGCTGAGATGGAATCGAACTGTTGAAGGACATGAAGATGGCATCGAAGCAAGCTATTCAATCAAAGGGGATAGAAGCTTCTCTTGTTTTGTAAAGTGTAACTGAAAACTGGTGGTCCCTATACACACCTTTATTTGATTTGTTTAAATCAGTTTCTTTTGGGATCGATTAGATTTGTACATAAATTTTTTTTTAATAAAAGGGCCCAAAGCCCTATTTAAGTTTTTTTTAAAAAAGACTCATTTCAGAACTTGGTTGTCATACCCATGGGGAATGAACTTGGTTGTTATGCCCACAGGGGATTATTGTTAGCAAAAACTCAATTTCAATAATGCTTGTAAATTGACCAATTGCTAACATACAAGTAAATAAAGTCTTACTTTTCTTTTAAACTAAAATAGGAAACTAACAACAATATAATTTATGGTTTTGAAACAATAGCAAAGATAAGTCCATGGTTAAGACTCACGTCATATTTATGTCTAGTAATAACTCTTTTCCATTTAGGTTAATTATATTGGTTGTTTATTCCAAGAAATTTCCTATTTTAAAATCAAGTAAGGTGAACTAGGTATATTTCTATCTAAGACACAAATATATCTTTTTCTTTACCAAACAAATAGTCTCACTTCTTACAATCTATGTTCTAAGTTAATTATCCCTCTCCAAGTTCAACATAAGAAAACAGATTTATCCTGAGGTTCATGACTCCTTAGAATAGTAAAACAAGATTGTAAGAACAACCACATATGATAATTAATCACAAAAAAATTTTGAATTAAACTAAATAATCATGATTAATAGCCTTAACCCTAGAATGAGGGTGTTTATCAACTCATATTCATACAGAGACTCAAAAGGTATGAGTTCATGATGTAAGAATTACACAATAACAATATACCAATTATATTCTCATACACAGTAGGGTCTGGGGATGGTATAGTGTATGTATTCCATACCACTACCCAAGAGTTAGGTAGAGAGATTGTTTCTGGAAGACCCTCCGTAAAAGACAATACAATATAAAAAGTATAAAATATAAAATACAATATAAAATACAATATAAAATATAACATGTATAATATACCGACAAGGCATAATGGGGAGAAAAAACAATAAAGTAACAACAAATGCAAGACTATCAACAAATAGTAGTAAACCCATAATACATGCATCAACAAGCCTATACAAAACTATGGGAGCCAAACATTACACCTAAGGTACTATGACTCCTGATCCCCTATGCAACCAACCTACCACCCAATAAAACTAACTCCAAACCTACTAACCTACTACACTAATACTCATCCTCTACGTTTTTCTATGAAAGAACATGTCCTCGATAAGATATAATTTCTTCAAGCCCTATAATATCACCTCTCTCAAATATTTTTTGGTCTACCTCTTTGTCTTTTGAACCCATTACTCGCCAACCTCTCATACCTATGAACAGGGGCATTTGTGTCACTCCTAAGCACATGTCTGAACCGTCTCAATCTCGCCTCCCAGCACTTATCTTCCACTGCACTTACCCTTACCATTCCTCTAATAACCTCATTCTCAATCCTATCACACTTAGTAAACCCACACATCAACAGCAAGACCCTCATCTCTGCCACCTTTAACTTCAGAACGTGAGAATTTTTCACTAGACAACACTCTGCCCCATACAATATAGTTAGTCTAACAGCCACTCTGTAAAACTTATCTTTTAATTTAAGGGGCACTTTCTTATCACACAAGACCCTCGATATGAGCCTCCATTTCATTCACGCCACACCAACATGAATGGAAACATCCTCATCAATCTCTCTATTAACCTGGATCATAGAACCAGATACTTGAAGCTATCTTTCTTATAGATGGACTGAGTATCCAATTTCACTATCACGTCCTCCTTCTGCTCCACTTCACTAAACTTAGACTCCAAATACTCTGTATTGTACCTAATTAATTTAAACCCTTTAGAATCAATAGTTTCTCTCCAAACCTCCAACATAAGCCTTAACTCGACTGAAAGTAACTAACATAGCCCTATCTCCAGATCTCCAGCATAGTAATAAGGAAATCGACTGAAAGTAACAAACATAAGTCTAAATACTCGGCCTCACCGAGGCACAACTAGTACCCTTATCTCAAGTCACAAGCCCATGAAAACGTACCTGATCTCTAGTTAAACTCAACTGATAGAAGAAATAGGAAATTAAGGAAAGACAAAAACATAAGCATAAAAGAAAAGAAGATAACATAAAAAATCTAAGTAGTGCCCATCCCGCCACTGGATACATAAAGAAAAGAAACAAATGTAACCTACCTAATGCCCTAACCTGTCGGTAGGCACAAACAGGATACAAAACCAAGTGTGAGCTCTCCTGTCAGATCGCAAGGCATAAATAAGCGATAAGAGGATGATGTAAAGGGGGTAGAACTGAACTGACATACTTGAACCAGCAGTTATAGGGTCCGCACTCCAACCACTACACCAAGCCTCGCTTGTCGGGAGCTCTACTTATAAACCAACAATGTGAACTACGCTAGCCGGGAGCCGTCACTCTAGAGGCGTTGTCTCCATATCCCAGAGTCATTTCTCTAGAGGCCCACCTCCACAATCATAAGCTGGGAACTCCTTTCCACTGTGAGCACCCGTTCCAGATCAATACTCAGGGCCCTGCCACTGAAGGGAGTTCCATCTCCAGATAATAAACCGGGAGACTCCGCTACAAATGTAGAAGATCGCCTCGTGGTATAAATAGTATAGAAAAACCAAGTTCCTGTTATATTTTTAGGAAAATAGCTCGTACAATCTCGTGGTCATGGGAAAAAAAGTCGTAAAACACTATTTCTAGATTTAGTTAAGAAAATACCATTTTTATTATAACCTCTATCCCTCCTATGTAGTCTACCACACCACGGGCCCTGCCCGTTCAACATCACCACGATATGCATGCACGCAAAAACAACCAAGGATAATAGAAGGAACACTCAAAGTCTAGAAAAGGCCAAAAGCCACCAGTTAAGCACAAAACTCACCCGATCAGCCACCTATAGCCCAACACTAACACCACACCCACATAGCCGGCCCCAGCAGGCCAGACATACTAAACACAACCTACAACCAACTACGGCCCCATGTGGGCCTCGAAAAGAATAACAAGAATAGAAAATAGAAGGAAGGCATACCGACTACTTATCAAGACTTCCAAATGGATGGAACTCAAAAAGTATTCAATATGAACCGAGTCTAGAAAGTAAGAAAACCTAACCTACCTTGATGCCGATAAAGGATTTACTATTTTTTTTAGACTCTGAATTTAGGTTTGAATTTTTAATTTGTTGTTTAATTTTTTCGTGGAGTATGTTGAAATATCAAATTCGAACAAATCAATTCATAAAATTCAATTAAATTGAACCTAAATTGAATTGAGTTAAGATGTAAATTTAATAAATTAAAATTTATAATTTTAATCTATTAATAGTCACATTCAACCCAAATGCAGGGCCTTAAATGGTACCACTCTAAATTTTTTTAGCGAGGGAGATGTTTTGTGGCAGCAGTTTTGTACCGTCAGTGACAAGTTCAGACTTTCGGCCCAAAACCTCATCCTTTAATGGAGCCCAAACCGCTTGTACGTGGGCCTTGCTTGGCTGACGCAGAAGCAGGCTCAAACCCCGTGATAGTAATAAATACTCATTAACACATAACTCTGCATTTATTTCATCTCCTCCTCATACTCGTGAATCCATAATTATCAAACTTAAATTTATGCACCCACCAATAGTTATTCAGTTGTCAGACTCCCAACCTGGTGATTTCCATAAATATCCTGTCACTTATAAAGACCCCTAGAAATACTGGCATCATAAACAAGTTTGTCACTTCATTCATATTCCAATTAAACTCTCTTAATTTGCTTCCAACATGACCCTGTTTCTATCCGTACAAACAATTTTACTACTAGCTCTTTTCTTCTTTCCTCTAGGCTGGTCATTCACCGTCATAATGTCGGATTCTGGTGCGCCTTCTGCTCTAGTTGACGCCCCACAAACTGGTTTTTCTATGAATAATAATAGGGCACGAACTGATCCACGTGAACAAGAAGCAGTTTACGACATTATGAGGGCCACGGGGAACGATTGGGCCACGGATATCCCCGACGTTTGTCGCGGCCGATGGCACGGCATTGAGTGCATGCCGGACAACGACAACGTGTACCATGTCGTGTCACTTTCCTTTGGAGCACTGTCCGATGATACGGCATTTCCTACGTGTGATTCAACTCATTCTCTCATTTCACCTTCTGTTACAAAACTTCCGCACCTTAGGACTTTATTTTTCTATCGTTGCTTCAGTAATAATCCTCAGCCCATCCCAGCATTTCTAGCCCAATTAGGTCCCACTTTGCAGACACTAGTTTTAAGGGAAAATGGGTTCACAGGATCCATTCCTAATGAGTTGGGTAACCTCACCCGTTTGAGAGTCCTTGATCTTCACAAAAACAATCTCAACGGTTCAATACCGGTTTCTCTGGGCCAGATCACCGGTTTGAGGTCGTTAGATTTGAGTGACAACAAACTAACCGGTTCAATTCCGAGTTTGACTTTCCCTCAATTAAATGTGCTGGACCTCAACCAAAATCACCTTGTGGGTTCAATTCCATCCACACTCATGAGCTGTCATTCTCTTATAAAGCTAGACTTAAGTCACAATCACCTCTCCGGTTCGATACCCGACTCCATCAAAAACTTAAATGACCTCATCCTTATGGATTTGAGCTACAACAGTCTAACAGGTCCATTCCCAGTGTCACTTAAGAAATTGAAGTTTCTACAAGCCTTAGTCGTCAATGGGAATCCAATGGACTTTACTACTCTACCGGATAACGGATTCGATGGTTTCAAGGACTTGATGATATTAGGGTTATCCAATATGAACCTTCAAGGTCCAATACCAAATTCACTAGGGCGGTTACCTAAACTTCGAGTCCTTCATCTTGATGGGAACAAATTGAATGGCTCGATCCCATCAAGTTTTGGTAATTTAAACAGCATAAGTGAGCTCAGGCTAAACAATAACATGTTGAATGGTCCTATCCCTTTCAAGAGAGACATGGTATGGAGAATGAGAAGGAAAATGAACCTTTCCAACAACGAAGGGCTTTGTTATAATAAAGAAAATGGTCTTGGAGAGCATCTAGAGACATTGTTGGATTCAGGGATTCGACATTGTGGAGACTCAAAAACAGAGCCAACAAATACAGTAAAACACATTTCAACACTTAACAGAGGAAGTTTTGTAAGATCAAATAGCAGCAAATTATCATCTCTTGAAAGCTTGCTTTGTTCAGCTTTAGTTTTTGTTGCGGTCTATTTGTTGTGAGTAATTGTTTACTATTAGAGATTTTGGTACGGTTTTTTTTCTTCTTTACCTTTTTTTCTTTCTGTTTCTACATGTAAGAAAGCATAATAATATTAAATACGAGGAGTTACTACTTTCATTCTTCAGACCTATTCGGGAACAACTTGAATGACAACTGTAAATTACTGTCTAAGTCCCAGAAAGTACGGATGCGAAATGTAATGCGAATTTAGCTATGAAATTAAAGACTGGTAATTCAAAAAATAAAGGAGGCGCGTGTTGGAATTAAAATAATTAGATATCATGCGAAAGCTAATAGAATAAATTTTGAAAGACGCCAAATAAAAGATAAGAAAAAAAATATATCAAAAGAGATAATAATTTAATATGATTTGATCAATCAACCTATATTTACAAAAAAATAAATAATTAATGCACTAAATAAAAAATAATACAAAATATTCTAGAAAAACAACCCCATCTAATTCACTAAAAATTAAAAAAAGGTTCACACAATTGTCATGAATACCTAAAATTTTGACCAAACCAAAGGTTCTTATCATTTTAATATAAATATTCTTTTAGGTCTAAATTGGATATTTTAAATTTTTATCTTATTTTTTATATTCATTTTTAAAACTACAAAAAGGTAGAGTCACATTTTAAGATTAATTTTATTTTGTTTACTTTTTTAAAAAAAGAAAATTACAAAAAAATTATTTTCTTTTACTTTAAACTTTAATAAGTAAACTAGTAATTTTAGTTATATATTTTCTTTAGTAGTATTATAGGTTTTTACTAGTATTTAACTTTTTATGTTATTATTAGTAATATTTGATAATTATCTTTTAAATTAAAATATAACCTAAAAAGAAAAAAATGTTTATCTAAAACCCCAAGAGACACACACGATAACATAATATAGGGAACATGTCCTGATTTATTTGCAATTTGGAGTTGATAAACCTCCGTTTTAAAAGTAGTTCATATATACTTTTACTGTTACCTAACGACTCACATATATTCCTACTGTTACACAAATGACTCACATATATTTTTTTATTTAACAGATCAATATTTAACATATAAAAAATTTATTTTTTTTAACTTTAGTTAAAAAGATGTTACGTGATGCCTAAAATAACTTCACTTAATAATTTTCACCATATACAATCCATCCAACAAGAAATAAAAATCACACCTACTCATATAAACTTAATCAATTCACTTAATCACCTAGTTCAACAGCACTCTCAAGATAAAACATTATTAAATTAAAACAAAATTACCATACACACCCAATTCAACTGAAAACAAAATCCTACACTCAAGTAAACTTAACCTGGTTTTACTCAATTGTATTGCATTCGCACGCTCGAGAAAAAAATTAATAAATAAAAAATATTTTTTATAATAAATTATTTTTTTGTGGATCAATTCAAGATCTCTCATTAAGAAAAAATATTAAATGAAATTATTTTAAAAGTCACATGACACTTCATCAAATAATATTTTTAAAAAATAATTTATTAAATATTAGTCCATTATACAAAAAGTATATGTGAGCTTTTTCTATAAGATTAAGGATATATATAGGTCACTTTTAAAATGAAAGACATATTAACTCTATTTTATAAAATTGAGAAGTAAATCAAGCAATTTCTCGGTATAATAGATACAAGACACCCACATACATATACAAGAACCCACATCCTACAACCTACGGAAAACTCACGCACAAGACACAAACCAAAGAAAATGAAACACAGAAACACCACGCACAAACTAAAAGAAAAAAAAAACATAACTACAACAATCAGCAACCAACATACAGACAACAAATACAACCACATACAGCAACAATACATACAGGACCAGAAAAAAAAGTTAAAAATTTGAGGTCTTTCATTTGCGATATGGTGATGTAAATTTCATAATTAAATGAGATTCAATATCGACACTATAAAATTGTTCAAATTTTATGTGTTTTAATGTTGACATTATAATGTAAAGTATGTTGAGGTTTTTGCCTCAATAGATTTGGTATAAAATTGATATGATAGTCCCTAGTAATATTGCATTGTATTTAAGTAAAATTATCATTGAAGTTTATGCTTTATGGATGATGAGCTTTATAAAGTTATTAATTAAATCATTATTTCTTTGTTCACTATGCTGCTATATATATGTTTATAGTATTATAAGATTTGGTTTATTGAAAGGTGTTTCACGTTGAAATAACAATAGCAATTTTCATTTATTTGAGTTAATTTTATTTTTGAATCATTAATAGAATCACAAAAAAATTTATTAAATTAAACCTACACTAAAATTTGAGACCGAATCTAACTATATTAAAAGAATATATATTTCATTGACTATGAGGTTGATCATGTGTTCGGATACGCTTCTTGATCAACTTCTATAAATAAATCTTTTATGTGTGGTTACGCCCATTAACCAAAAATATAAGTCATAATTAAGCACATATTCCTTAGGTAATTTAAGCATTAATATGTAAAATTTATTAAAGTTTAGCTTAAACCAACTATGAATTAATAAAGTGACCGTGCTTGTAACGATCAAAAATCCGGTCATGAAGGCACCTATCATATCCCTCCTAGATAGTTGGACCTATCAACTATTATGAGAATAAATTCAGAAAAATAATAAGTCAGCGAGAAGAAGAAATAATATAAAAATCGACTATACCCAAAACCTGAAGTCACTGTGTAAAAGACACTAAATAGAATAATACAAGTCCGATACAATAAGGACGTCTTGATGTCTCTAATTCTCAATTAAATAGAATAAAAAACATAAGATAGGGAGAGTCCAAGGCGCCAACTAGACTACAAAAAGGTACCTTGGGATCTCTCGAATGTCAGCCTTGGATTCCAATCTAAGGAAAAGCAAATCAGTCTATGCTCTACACAAGTGTAGAAAAGTAAGTGACTGAGTACTAA
>JBDJHY010000014.1:11416543-11432849 GCA_039654485.1 Withania somnifera | reverse complement strand
TTTCCTCTGGGTCCTTCCATAGCTTCTAAAGCCTCATGATGAGTGAACAAAGCTTGACATTGTTTTGACTCCCGAGCTTGACTCCTAGTGAAGGGTCTTGAGGTTTGATGGCTCCTCGATATCATATTATCCTCTCCTTCTTGGAGAGGATTCGTCCTCGAATCCAAAGTATCATCACCTACAAAAACGGAGACAAGTCACAAACATTGAAGACATTATGGACATTGTACTCACCAGGCAACTTTACTTTGTAGGCATTGTCATTAATCCTTTCAAGGACCTTGAATGAACCATCACCACTTGGGCTCAACTTTCCGTTGCACACTAGGAAAATCTTTCTTTTCTAAATGCACCTACACCCAATCATTGGGTTCAAAGACCACCTTCTTTCTTTTTTGATTTTGCTTAAGAGCTATCTTAGAGGTATTCTTTTCTAATGCTTTTTTGGCCTTAGCGTATATCTTCATCATCTCATTGGCTCTTTGTTTGGCATCTAGACTCACAGCAACAACACTTGATAAAGGGGTTAAGGTTAGCAGAATCAAAGGATTAAACCCATAGCATATTTCAAAAGAAGTCATGCGCATAATGGTCTTCCGAAGAAGTTGGGGTGTTTTCCACCACATCCCTAAGCATGCTACCAAAAGTCCTATTAAATACTTCAGAGGACTTTTAACTCGAGCGTTGGTGGCTTATTGATTGAAGGCTTTGCTGGTAGACTGGCTCTATTTTTTAAATCAAGATCAAACTTTGTCAGGTTCCTTAGGCAGGACCCTAACCCTTTGTAGTGATGCCACCACCTCATTATAATCCGTTACATCATCTCCTTCATAGTTTAACAACACCGCTGCAAGGAAATCCCCAATAATCTCCACTTCGTGAATTGTCTAACGGCCTCATCAACAACATCAAGTACCGCAACACGGAAATCGTTCGGTTGTTTCATGGACTTACACACGTTGAAAGTCACCTCTTTTTTATTCACACAGAACTTAAGTTCCCCACTTTCAATATCCACAAGTGCCCTTCGAGTAGCAAGGAATGGTCGGCCCAAAATGATTGGAATCTCAAGATTGACTTCACAATCTAACACCACGAAGTCGGCTGGGAATATGAATTTGTCGAGTTTTACCAATACATCAAATAAGATCCTGACGGGTCGTTTGATCGACCGATCTGCCATCAATAATTGCATCGTGGTTGGTTTCGGCACTCACAAACCCAACTTCTTGTAAATGGCATAGGGCATAAGATTGATACTTACCCCACAATTATAAAGTGCCTAAGCAAACTCATAAAAGCCAATTGTACATGGAATAGTAAATGCACCCGAGTCTTCTTTCTTGACCATCGATGTATTGGACACAACAGCGCTACAGTCGTGAGAGACTTCTACGGTCTCAAAGTCCAAATACTGCTTCTTGGTCACCAGCTCTTTCATGAACCGAGCATAGCCCGACATTTGCATCACTGCATCAATTAATGGAATGTTGATGGACAAGCTTTTAAACATAGACAAAAAATTTTGGAACTGTGAGTCCTCGCTTGATTTCTAAAGTCTTTGGGGAAAGGTGGCTTCTCCTTGGGTCAAAGCTTCTTTGGAGAGGCCTCCACCACCTTCTCCTTAACAACGGACATGGATGGTTGAGGACTCTGACACTTCTCAACTTCCTTGGATTTTATGATTTCCACATTATCATCTTCAATCGGCTCTTGGCCAACTACAACCTCTTTTCCACCCTTTACTTTTAGGGGATTCTTCTTTTCACTTTGATTATTAACATTTGGAGCAACAACTCCATCATCATCGTGTACTAGCAACCCCTTACCACTTCGAGTGACCATGGTCATGCAATGAGTATTATTCTTTGGATTCGACACCATGTCACTTGGTGGTAGCCCCTTTTGACGAGGGTTCAATTGTACGAACATTTGGCCTATTTGGGCCTCAAGTTGCTTAATTATGGCGGAATGGGAGGACACCATTTGATTCATGGAATATATGTCGCTCTTCATGCCGCGCATATCTTGGTTCATGCTTCGAATGTCTTTATCTGTGTCATCAACTTTTTCAAGAATTTTTACCAACGTTTCCTCCATTTTGGAAGTAGATGATGAGCTCTCAACCTCTTATGCTCTAGCCCTTTCTTCGGGAGGAACATAGCGGTCGCCATGATTCCTCACTTTCCAATCCCAGTAATGATCAAGAATATCCCTATCTCTCTCATGCTATTTATCATACCAGTTTTCACACTTTTCCTTGTTCCAACCTTGATTCCCGGCTTGCCATTGATAGGCAGGCCGAGAACCCATCCCTTGGCCGGTGTTAAACTTCACCTCTTCATCATACAGAGATGCAAAGTCCTCTTCTTCTTTGAATCTATCACCTTGCGCATTGATTGCATGCACAACCTTGGGTGGAGCATCCATGACGTGCTTAGTAACAAGGTCCACCTGTGTCATTAATTTAGCCATTTTCTCCTCAAGGTCCTCTGTTTGTCTTGAGGTGTAGCCACCCGCAGATGAAGAGGGAACACCCATTGCCACCTCGGCATCCCCAGTATGCCACGCCCGATTGTTTGTAGCTAGCTCATCAAGAAGAAATAAAGCCAAACCAAAAGTAGCATTTTCCATGGACCCTCTCACCAAATTATCGGCCAATGCCTTGATAAATGGACAAAGTGCTCTATAGAATATCTGAAGCAGCGCTTTGTCAAGCAAATCATGATCTGGACACTTAGCAATAGCTTTCTTGAATCTCATCCAAGCCTCGTGCAAGGGCTCTTGGTGACTAGATCTGAAATTTTTTATTGCATCCCCGAGTTGTATCATCTCGGAGGGTGGAAAAAATCTTATCAAAAAAGCCCGCTTCAACTTTTCCTATGTTGTAATCGACCAATGGGGGAGTTTCCCTAACCATAATGTAGCCTCACCGGTCAAAGAGAACGAGAAAAGTCTCAACCGAAGGAATTCTCGAAAAATGTTTGAGATGATGAAAGGTGTGCACACTTCAAGAAAGTTTTTCAAATGTGCATGTGGATCATGTGACAAGCCCCCGAACAATCCTTTTATTTGGAGTAAGTGCAACATGGTGCTTGTCACATGAAATACGACATTTTCCTCAGCTTGGTGGAAGCCAGATAACACTTGCAAATCCTGTGTCGTTCATTCATTCATCTTTTACCTCAGAGCCCTCCCAATTATAGGAGTAACTTCCGTGGCTACTCCTGTTCATCACGCCACCTGTTTAACACAAGGAATAAACCACGTGAAATTAAATTAACTAGCACAAAAAAGTGAAAACTTACACAAATAAAGTGAACTTAAACTTTTCACTCCTCGACAACGGCGCCAAAATTGATAACGCTTAATTACACCTCGAAACCAATCGAAAAGTGTACGCGATCGGTGTCAAATATAATTACCCAATGAAGAGTCGGGGTCGAATTCACGGAGAGTGAATTAGCCTATATTCACAATAGTGTAAGAGTTCATTAGTTAATGCTAATTAACTTTGATAAAAGAGGAAAGTAAAAAATTTGGGGGGTTTTCTAATTTTACGAATTTAGAATTATCACATTATCGCAATGTTGTTTTTTCGCAACACGATTTTACTTATCAGGACTGGGTTACTTGGGAATGTGCTTAGATACAAGTAATTTGTGACATGGGTGATGGAGAATTTGATATAATCTTCACACATCGGTATTAGGTAGACTAGGTTACAAATGAACAATTAAAACATCTCTATTCTATTGTTCATAGTGTTCATGACAATTTCTCAAAAGCATGAACCCATAATTATGCACAACTTTTGTTTCACTATTTAGCAATCTATCTCTAGTATGCTAATTAGGTGGGATGAACCCAACCCAAAGCTATTGTTGGGTTCTCAAGCATAACCCCAGTCTCACGGCAACTATACTTGACTAAACATCAAATTAGAGTTTGCAACCTCCATTTCAATACATAACATGAACCCAACCATAGATCCAATACCTAAGTGCAATAATTATCTAAAAACCCGTTACTTGTAGCCATTAACTACTACATATCATTCAGCATATTCCCAAGTATATGAGATCAGCTACACATGACTAAATTGAAGGAACAATTACCATTGAGTGGTACATAGTCAAGCATGCTTCAAAGTTGGCAAGTCCAAAATTCTCCACTAACACAGTAAAAAACTCTCAATTTCGAAATCAAAGCTAATCTTGAAGATGAATTTAACTCACAAAAGTATTTGTTCACTCTTTTATCTTCTATACTTAGTAGAAACTTCATCTATTTCTCTTTATCTCAAAAGAATTTGGAAAATCTATTTATATACATCTCAGAAAAGTATTAAGTTTTCTATTCCCGTGACGGCGGCCTAAGTGAACCTCCGCCGTGTCCATTGTTGGCTGCCATCCTTGGCAGAATTTCAGAAATCTTGGGCGGTACTTTATCTAGGACGGCGGTACCGCCACTGAGAACGGCAGTCACCGCCCTGAGGGACGACAGTCCGTCATCTGGGAGGTGTGACTGCCGTCTCCTACAGTTTCTTTTGTTGGACTTCTTGGGCTGCATGGCTATCATGGCTACTGACGGTGGTCCGCCGTCAGAGATGGTGGTACACTTCTCATCCGCCATAACTATATTTTCTCTCAAGACTTTGCAATTTAATTTCATTTTGCTTGGTTCCTTTGAGATCATGTATTTACCTGAAAACACACCAAGTTAACATCAGAATCTGATCAAAGAACAACAAAGACAAGCAATTTTGTGATGTAATTAGGCTTATTGAGTGTTTTTTAGGCCACTCATCAATAATTACCTCTTTCCAATATTTTTTGGTCAACCTCTTCCTCTCTTAAAACCATCCACCGCCAGCCTCTCACGCCTCCGTACTGGGGCATTAGTATCCCTCCTAAGCATATGTCCGAATCATCTCAGTCTTGCCTCCTACATCTTATCTTTCACCACAATCACATCTACCTTGTCTCTAATAACCTCATTTTGGATCTTATCACATCTAGTAAACCCACTCATCCATGTGACATTATCACTTTTGAATGTGGGAATTCTTAACTGGCCAACACTTCGCCCTTTTTGTTTTTCTTTGTAAAAAAGGTTTCATAAGCAAACATTATTGTGGAAATCAAGCTTCTTTAGCTAATGATGAAGCAAATCCCTAAAGTCAAAGTAGTCCTAGCCAACTCATAGAAAGAGCAGGGGCGCTAGCTTTGAAGAAAGGTAAAAGGAGAAGCTAAATAATCATCGAGCAAAGATTTTTTGTTCTTCCTTAGTCCAATAATCGAGATATATTCCCCATACAACATAGCTGGTCTAACTGCCACTCGGTAAATACTTTCCTTTCCGTTTAAGAGACTTTCTTATCACACAAAACCCCATATGCGAGCCTCCATTTCATCCACGCGGTGTTAATATGGTAGGAAACATCCTCGTCAATCTCTCTATTATCCTGGATCATAGAGCTCAGATTCTTGAAACTATCTTTCTTACAAACACCTTCACTGTTACGTCCTCATCCTGTTCCATCTAACTGAACTTGCACTCCAAATATTCCGTCTCGGTGAAAAGTAGCATATTTGAAATCTTTTATGTAAATCTTTCTTTATTTTTTCTTCCTTCTGCTACTCATTTTTCCCACTTGGAATTTTTTTGATATGTTGTTCAGAGTTATTAAATAAAAAAACCATTCATGCCTTTATTTCCTTGTCACCAATATTTTTGTGAGCGCTGAGCTAAAAAAAGTTACAGGACCCTGCTTTACTTAAAGCGTGAAGGGAAACACTGAGCATAATTTTTAAAAAGTGACTAAAAGCCTTGCATAGAAAATATATAGAGAAAAGTTCTCCATAGGAAAAGCAAAATCAAAACCAAAATATAAAATGGATCAACATCCTATTCTTCTACAAAATTGTTAATATCTCTTTCATTATCATTAGATTGTTCACCCCATTCTTTCTCTCTTTCATTATCATTAGATTGTTCACCCCATTCTTTCTCTTCATCTGCATCAATTAGGGATATACTTGTAGCTACTTCTTTTTCCTTTCTATGTAAGCTTGAAGTGCTCCCTCTTAAACCAAAATTGTTCTCCTCAACTACATTTGCCTCTGCAACACTACTCTAAGTGAAATTAGAATCTCCATCAAACAATTCTTCATCTTCATGCAGTTAGCCATTGATTACTCATCAATATTGTCCAACGAAATTTGATCAATCATATTTGCGAGCTTTGTAATGACACCTTAATGTTTAAATTTTATTTGATGAATACTAGATTGTTGAGAAATTTTAGGGTTAGTCTATTGCTCGTCTGGTATAATCTGCAAACAAGTTGTGGCAATTGTGACATAATTTGGTTATCTGAACATACTAAATCTTTCTTCTTACATACTCAAACACGCTCCAATTCCTCTCACCTTCGAATGATCTACAAGTTAGGCTTTAGAATTTTGATGGAAAAAATATGCAAGAGTGGAGGAGAAGAACCAGATTACTTCCATTATTCAACTGTAGAAGTAGAACAAAGATTCAAAGGTTAATAAGTTAAAAGTTAAAGCTATAAAGATACATAGAGGCACTCGCTCTTCTAGTGACCTCGTCTTTCTTTGTCCAATAGCCATTGAAATTCCGAAAAGTTCCTCAGTATTCGTATCAGTTAAGTTGCTTCGTCATCATAACTTACTCAGTAATATCATGGACCAACTTAGCAACAGGTCATAGAATCACTTTTGAATCTAGTAAGTCCCTCTCAAGGTTATCATAAAAATGTTTCGGGTTCAAAATAATTCCCAGTTGCATGCAAAGTTCGATGAAGTTGATTCGACCACCTACTATCAATAATCGCAAAGACTTCTTTATATTTTTGCTTGTTGCCATCAAACTTTGATAGCCTCGTTAGATCTATCCATAGCTTTATAAAGGTAGCTCATTGATGTTTCTGCTCCTATCCCCCAAATGAAGTACTTTTATCAAAGGACCACCCATTTAAGAGCATGACCAACACTATTCGAAAAGATAGGAAAAATGATAATGTTTGGAACTTCTTTCCCTAGCTTCCTTTGCGAATTTACTAGTGTTTTATTATGCTGAAGTGAAAATCCTTCTAATGTTGTTCTCCCATCACATGGTCTGACATTTTCGGAAAGATGTGACTTCGTTAACTACCAATTAGATGTTCGTTGTGATGAAAAATCTCCCCTTTGCTAATCTTATTACAAATACACATGTAATTGAGCTTTTATCTAGCTTGCTAACTTTGTTTCATAAGCCCAAGTTGCATCACTCATTTGATTGCACTATTCCATATGTAATCACTGTTGAGAGGAAAAACTTGGAGACATATATTGTAACTCAAAAATAGTTACTTCATGTGGAAAAGTGGAATGAAACGAAGAAACTATGATGTAGCTTGGGCTTAAATTACCAAACTGAAATGAAATTTTTTATTAAATTAATGAACCGAGGAAAATAAAGACATAAAAGCTGAAGAAGAAGAAACAAGAGAAGAAAAAAGGGGGAAAAGCGGAAGAAGAAGAAGAAATAAGAGGAGAATGAGGAAACTGAAGAAGAAAATTGTCGCAGCAGCTTGAACTTGAAAAAGAAACAACAAGAACGACATACCTAGTGTAGTTCCATAAGTGGGGTCTGGGGAGGGGAGTGCGTACGCAAATCTTACGCCTACCTCTTAGGAGGTAGATATGTTTCCGATAAAAGCTCAGCTCAACAAAATAATAGGAGAGAAGAAAATAAGACAATATTACACAAGTCATGACAAAGCATGCTAAAAGAGGAACACTCTCTACAACAAATAATATGATAGACGAATTACAAGGGACAAGAAATAGTACTAGAAGTCGAAGGAACAAGGACCTACAAAAGTACTACTACGACTACTATGTGAAGGATAAGGGAGACTATATTCAGCTACCTACTAATCTTCTATCCTAATCTTTGTCCTCCTCCATAATCTCCTGTCTGAGGTCATGTCCTCAGTAAACTGAAGTTGCTCCATTTCCTGTCTAATTACCTCTCCTCAATGCTTCTTCGGCGTGCCCCTCTACCTCTCTTGAAACCATTTATAGCCAACTTCTCACACTTTCACACTGGGGCATCCGTGCATGCCCTCTTCATTTGTCTGAACCATCTCAGCCTCACCCTATATCTTATCTTCCACTGCGGCCATCTCACCTTATTCCGGATATCTTCATTTCTAAACTTATCTCTCCTAGCATGCCCATACATCTATCTCAGCATCCTGATTTCTGCAACTTGAAGAAGAAGGAATGAGAAAAAGAAAATTGGCAGCGATACAAAATAGTGAAGAAGAAAGAAGAAGATACCAGGCCAATTTCGAACCCTGGGTAGTTGCACAGATTTAGACAACTGAATTTGAACTTTTGGTTGAACTTGGAGTTGATGGAGATGATGTACGTTGGAGTTGATGCAGCCATATAATGCTCTTCAATTTTTTCTAAAAGCAAGTGCCAACTTTTCTTGTTTCTTCCAACTAGGCCTCTTTTTTTAAAACAGAGATAAAGCAAGCGGTTCAGCCTCACCTCGCTTCGGCAGCGCTTCACAGGCGTTAAGTGCACAATGCTCGTCTCGTTTCTCTTTGTCGCTCGCTTGAATTTTATTACTCTGCTTGTCACATTCTTTTATTGACCTTAGACACTTTTCTTCTTATGTATAGGCGGCCATCTCACCTTATCCCGGATATCTTCATTTCTAAACTTCTCTCTCCTAATATGCCCATATATCTATCTCAGTATCCTGATTTCCGCAACTTGAAGAAGAAGGAATGGGAAAAAGAAAATTGGCAGCGATACAAAATAGTGAAGAAGAAAGAAGAAGATACCAGGCCAATTTTGAACCCTGGGTAGTCGCATAGATGTAGACAACTGAATTTGAACCTTTGGTTGAACTTAGATTGATGGAGATGATGTATGTGGAGTTGATGGAGCAATATAATGCTCTTCAATTTTTTCTAAAAGCAAGTGCCAACTTTTCTTGTTTCCTCCAACAAGGCCTCTTTTTTTAAACAGAGATAAAGCAAGCAGTTCAGCCTCACCTCGCTTCGGCAGCGCTTCACAGGCGTTAAGCGCACAATGCTCATCTCGTTTCGTTTCGTCGCTCGCTTGATTTTTATTATTCTGCTTGTCACATTCTTTTATTGACCTTAGACACTTTTCTTCTCATGTATAGGCGGTCTTTAACGAGCTCTGCAAAATATTGGATCCTGGGAAGCCTTCTTTTACACCGAAAAAGGGGAAACCCAGTGTTGTAATGTTTGTTGGTTTGCAAGGTGAGTTGGTACAATTTTATACTCTAGATTTATATCATATGACACCTTAGCAATTTGGCAACTATCTCATAACTAAGACACTTTCAAAGTGGCTATAAGAATTTGACTGAATACATATGTCGAATCCCCTTCCAATTTTCGCTTTCTTCTTTTCACTGCATAAAATGGATACCTTATTTATATATAATTTATGGAAGGGTCTGGAAAAACAACTACTTGTACGAAGTATGCATATTACCACCAGAAAAAAGGTTGGAAACCAGCTTTAGTATGTGCTGATACATTCAGAGCTGGTGCTTTCGATCAATTGAAGCAGAACGCCACAAAAGCCAAGATACCCTTTTATGGAAGGTATCTCCTCTCTTCTCAACCTTCTCTTTGCATTCTTAGAAGCTTGAGAGGCTATAATCTGTTCCTCATGAATGTCATAGGCATAGGGATCTCATATGTTAAAGCAAAATTAGACAAAAATCAGAGGACAAAATGCGAGCTGCATTTTTTCTTTGCCAAGACTTGTCAAAGAGATTATCTATATTAAGAAGAAATGACTTTTCAAAGAGATTAAAGTGAATAGCTATCGGATGACCGTCAATCAGTATGCAATGTGTAAAATGAAATCGATTCACTTTTTATTTTCAATTTTGGACAGAGGTCCTTAAGCTACCTGCTTCTGATTTTGAGGGGAGGGGGTTAGGGTGTTAAGCTGGTTTGTTCAAGAGCTCTCACCACTGAGAAACCAGTGGTTTCTGTCTCTCTTTTTTGAAACGGAAAGAGAATTTTTTTTGATTTGTTTTTCTTAATTGCTTTACCCCTCTTGAAAAAAAGGAAAGAATATCCATATCTGTTTTTCAATGAATTGAGTAGTCTGCTATTACTAGTTAATCGTTTAGGTTTTGTTGACCTACATTTATGTTCTAAGCAAAATTGTAGGTAATGTTGTATTTTGATTTAAGGAATATTTCTGCAACAGTTACACAGAGTCAGACCCTGTGAAAATAGCAGTTGATGGTGTTGAAACGTTTAAGAAGGAAAATTGTGATCTAATAATTGTTGATACCAGTGGGCGCCACAAACAAGAAGCTGCTCTTTTTGAAGAGATGCGGCAAGTTGCTGAAGCAACGGTATGTTTTACAATGCTCGTGGTATATGGTTAGCTTGAATAAGAAATGCTAATTTTCCTATATGGTTTCCCAGAAACCCGATCTTGTGATATTTGTTATGGATAGCAGTATTGGTCAAGCTGCCTTTGATCAAGCTCAAGCATTTAAGCAAAGTGTCTCAGTTGGAGCAGTAATTGTTACTAAGATGGATGGCCATGCAAAAGGAGGTGGTGCCCTCAGTGCGTAAGTTTCCTTGCTATTGTTGTAGCACTTATAAAGTATGGCTTCTTTTGATATTGAGTACTCTTGTGCAACTAAAAAAATATGCCTTCAAGCACATCTGGGCAATTTCAGGATTACAATATTTGTCATATCAGTTGCAGTCTTTTGATTTAACTTGTTCTTTTGTTAGGTAACATCTCTTTCTGTAACCTCGTTCAGTTACATAGTCGCTCATATGAGCTATAGAACATGTTTCACGACCCACAAAAACTGAAGGGTCATGATGACACATCTACACTAATCCTCCGGTAGGTAAGTCAAACCTTCCCCCAAAATACCAGAATCAATTAATTATGCGGAAGCGAAAGAAATAGCAGAAACAAGTCATAACTTCACTTTTGTACAAATATAAAAATGCAGAACTAGCCAAGTACAACCCTAGAACTTGATGTCACGTGTACAAGAATGACTAGAAGTTAATATAAATGTTTCAATGTGAATACCTTGTCTGAAATTATTAAAGTCAAAAAAGTAAAGGATAGAGGGAGTTTGGCTCCGTGGAATCACCATGTAGCGCACCGCAAACTCCGGAAATAATTTCCTCGGCCACGAATCAGCAAGCCGTACTGGTACTAGGAGCACAATCTGCATCAAGAGATGCAGCAAATGTAGTATTAGTACGGGAAACACGTGTACTAAGAAAGCATCATAGGCCGACTAAGCTGGAATTTGACACTTATATCATATGAAGTACGAAATGTAACTTAACTGAGTCATTAGCTTCTAAATAGTTAAAAGAGGAAATGGGAGAGGGCATCTAACCAAACATCATCGAATATACAATATATATGAAACTCAAGCAAGAAGAGGTACAATGCGATACCATGGCCATATGATCCTACCAGTATACGCTCCCGCTTCCATCAATAGTATGCCGAGAGATAGGATCCACGGGGACTCACGAGGTCTATATACCCACCAGAATAATTTCCCTTTGTGCATCACATAATAACAAGTACACAGAACCATTTCCTTCAGGTTTGCAATGAAAAAACAAGTACCCAGAACAATTTTCCTTCGGGTTTCCAATGACAAAACAAGTACTCAGAACCATTTTCCTGTGCTTCAAAACTCTGTTGTATCCATCGTACAATAACCGTGATCCATGAAAAATGAATATGTATGCATGATTACAACATAAATATGCAACAGCAATAAGCATATCTCTTTCAACACAGTTCCCTTAAGACAAGGTACAGTATAACGCATGAATTAGAGTGATGCAACAATATTTAACCAATTCAAGTCATATAATGTCTATCGACTCGGTCCCACCCTTAATTTCACATATGTAAGCCATTCTTTCCAACACATAATAACCTATGACATAATTGATACAATAAAACATCCCCCAAGAGAAGTCCGAGAGAGCAAGTCATAACCTTCCTTGGAAGCGGAGCAAAAGCGCCACGAACCGACACAAATGCGCCTTTCCTTTTTGAGTGGCATCGAAAACTACCAATCAATCAATAACGTACCTACGTGATTATACGAGTCTATTGACAATCATATTATTATATAAAACTCCGGATCAAAAATTGTCTTAGAAAGTCAATCCGGAGCTCCCCTGAGGTCTAAACTAGAAATTGACTTCAAAATTGGTTCACCCATTATGTAAAAAGCTTATACACCAAAAATCAGCTAAATTCAGTTTCAAAATTTTTTTTAGCTGAATTCGATCATTATTCGACCATCAATGCCAATTTAGGAACTTAACGGAAACCCCTCCACCCACCCACCCCACCCCACCGATGTCTAACCAAATTTAGGGATCAAACATGAAATCAACGATGTATTAGCCGTGAGATAACAAATACTAGGTTAGATTGTCATCACTGTGATAAACCTCAAAATTCCTCCAGAATCTCCCAAAATTGAGGTACATAGCTCCAAAATAAAGTTAGAAAATGATTATAACGTTGTGGGAAAATGTTAAAGTGTTGCTAGGTCCTTCTTCGCAAATGTAAAGACCTATTGCGAAACGCGAGGACTTGACCAGAGCAAAGACTTCGCGAACACAATGAACGAAGTCCGAATCGACCCCATATCCTTTTCCGCGATCACGACGCATCTAGAACCTTCCTCTTCGCGAATACAACCAACCCATAGAGGACGCGAAGAGGAGAAAATACCCTAGACCAGAAACAACAACTCAAAGGTTCAAATATCACTCAAATTCTCCGAATAGAACCTTTGAAGAATCACATGGAACGTCTTGGACACAAATCAATAGCGCAAATTGATTATATAACACATTCACCCCTGTTGGAACTATCAAATCACCGATCCAAGATTGTGTTGATCAAATGTTGACCGTGGTCAACTCAAACTTTCTAAAGAGCTAGAAATTGACTCAATGGTCCAGATCCCTATGGAATGCCTTGGGGATCTGTGTGAAACATCTAATTGAGTCATAAATTACCCTCTAAACCTTATGGAATATTCAAAACTCAAATCCGACCTCGTTAACCCAAAATGTTGACTTTGATCAAACTTTTCAGATTCTATACTACTACAATAGAAAATCTTTTCCGAAACAGATGTACTCACGTCGGGAATTGTTTCACACATCCCTGCAAGTCATAATCAGCTAAAGAAAGCTACTTGAAGGGGAAAAGAGACAGAAATCACCAAGTAATCATGAAAGTCATTACAACATGGTCCTATTGAAAATTATTATTCTTTATCTACCCACCAAAAAACAAAAAGATTATTATTCTTTATCTAACAAGTTTGCTACGTTGATCCAAACAAGTAGTACAATTTGTATGTGAAAAAAAAATTCGATGCTGGTTAGGCTTGAAATTTCAAGTTTTGACTTGGTTCCTACAGGCCTAAAGCCACTTCTTCTACTGTTTTCTGTCTAGAATATATAAATTTTTCCTAAAGCCGGATTAGCCCACAAAATTTACTGCCCTGTTCCGATATGTCGCTCTTTTGCTTACAAGCATTTCTTTTCATATTCTGAATTTTTAAATTGGAACTAGTTTCACCAAATAGTTTTAGGCAGTGAAATTTATAACCTAATTTTGGGAGTGAACAAGGTATATTTATCTGATACTCTTCTATGCAGAGTTGCTGCAACAAAAAGTCCCATCATTTTTATCGGAACTGGTGAACACATGGACGAGTTTGAAGTTTTTGATGTTAAACCATTTGTCAGCCGTCTTTTAGGTTTGCATCTCTGTCTTCCTTCCCTCTGTTTGGACTCTCTCTACTGCAATTTGATAATTTTTCCCTGAATCATCTCCGCTTGTTTGAGGTACTAGATGTTGCTGATGTCTATTGTCCTATTGTGTCACTCTCCACTAGGCATGGGCGACTGGTCTGGGTTCATGGACAAGATTCATGAAGTTGTCCCGATGGATCAACAGCCTGAGCTTCTTCAGAAGCTATCAGAAGGGCATTTTACCTTGAGGATAATGTATGAGCAATTTCAAAACATACTTAAAATGGGTCCCATTGGCCAGGTTTGCTACGTGCTTGTTTTAAATTTTTATAATCTCTGAAAAGGATATTTTTCAGTAGTTTTTGGTGTCAACTTCCTAAACATTTCGGTTGGAAAAGTTTCATCAGTATCCAATACATTTGGAAAGAAGCAATTTAAATGTAGTCTACTGCAGTCGTTTATGCCATTATGTTCATTATTCTTTCAGTATATATCTCTTAGGTTTGCTTGCTATTTTATTCTTCTCATTCTGGTAAAATATAAATATTGATAAAATAACTTAAGAGCAAGCTCATGATCATTTCTTAGTTCTTCGAATACAACTGGAAGGGATTTGTCAACCCTAAATCATTTGCTCAACCAACCCCACCCTTTCCAGTTGTTGGCTCTCTCTCTCCCCATTCATAGTTGCATGCTTCATTCCACTGCAAGAAGCTGGCTTGATATCATCTTACATATTGTTAATGTTTCTCTGTGGTGTAGGTCTTCTCCATGCTTCCAGGATTCAGTGCAGAGTTGATGCCAAAAGGTCGTGAAAATGAAAGCCAGGCAAAAATTAAACGATACATGACAATGATGGATTCAATGACTAATGAAGGCCAGTGATCTTAATTCTATAATTCTCATGCATTAGTTGGTTTTAGAATTTAGTTTGATGTTTTCATTTAAAATTCTAATACCATTGCAGAATTGGATAGTTCCAATCCAAAGCTTATGACCGACTCCCGAATTATGCGGATAGCTAGGGGGTCCGGCCGCCAAGTGCATGAGGTGATGGAAATGATGGAGGAATACAAACGACTGGCCAAGATATGGAGTAAGATGAAGGGGCTTAAGATTCCAAAGAAGGGAGAGATGAGTGCATTATCTCGAAATATGAATGCACAACACATGAGCAAAGTCTTGCCTCCCCAGATGTTGAAACAAATAGGCGGCATGGGTGGTTTGCAGAACTTGATGAAGCAAATGGGTTCTGCAAAGGACATGATGGGTGGTATGTTTGGTGGTGGGGACAAGTAACATGAAAGCACAATTAACAAAGCTAAAATCAAAGCCAAGTTGTCCTGCCATTTTAACTGGTAAAGCATCTCAACCTCAGGAGTTTCCTCTTTCCGTTTGTATTATTGGCCATAGATTGTGGAATTTTAGGAAGCAGATCATGCCAATTTGTTATGATTTCTATAGCTTCATGGTTTTCTTGCTGTATTTATGTAGCAAGGTGTTTCACAAGTACAAATTGTTGAGTAACATTATAAATGTCAATCTTTTCTCTCAGCATGCTTTTACCTACATTCTCTCTCAACTATCCAAATAGCCTCAGTAGTTTGTTTGGCAAGGAGCTCCGTTGAACTATCTTCGTTGTTTTCCTCTAATATATAGGCCGTAGAGAGTGCATAATTGACTGCTCAGTTTCCTCGATCTAGCATAATATCATTGTCTATGCAAACATCAGCAAGACCATTTCTCAAATATCATGCACCACCAAATGGTATTGTGGGATGGTTGTGATCTGAACTTGTCGATAGAGAGACTTTTTATTGGTCTAACAAGATACGAATCAGATTAGTTTGTCTAGTGGGCTTCCTGGTCAGACAAGAAAATCAATAGCAGTTCGTGCCAGGAGCTGCGCCTTGAGCATACTGCATATATATTCGCAGTCTTCATGTTATTGTAATGAAGACGATGAGCAAGACTTTCACGACCCATTTTGTTAAATTAAACGATGAACAAGCCACAAATTTCCCTTCTATATAGAAAAATGGCAAGATCCCATTTTGTTTCCTTAGGAAACTGTGGTGGCTGAAAAATATAAATTGTGAATTCTGACAATCAAGAAGTTACTGCAAACCTCTATTAGAGTAAAGGGAAAAGAAAACCCCCTGCCTTTTAATAAAATATAAGATACTTATTGGCTGGTAGGGACAAGAGCAGATAAAAATGAATGATAACAAACCTTGACCATCTAGAAGTACCATTTTTAAATTTTGTACATACTAAGAAATGGCAGATGTGTAATTTCAAGGAACCCCCTATTAGTTAATGGGGAAGTATTGAGGGACTGGCAGTGGCTTTATCGTATGGAATTATTCCCAGCATCAGAATACATGTTATTCAAAACCAGTCACCACACGATATATATAACCAAATTAGAAGAAA
>JBDJHY010000014.1:11391260-11414725 GCA_039654485.1 Withania somnifera | reverse complement strand
AAAAAATCCATTATAATGCACTTCAAAACTTTCATTGAGGAATGAGCCTTCTCTTAGACAAACCACCCAGTCACCGATGTTCAAACTTAACCTGTTGGGTAATTCAATCACTTGACCATGAACTTCACTATGTCTTTCTTCATGCAATACCACCAGTAGTCCTAACTCAAATTATGGTACATCTTAGCTACACCTGTATGAATGGAATATCTTAAAAGTCGACCCTCCTCTAGGATCAATCTAATAAAATTACCCACCTGCAAAACATAAATCCAAGATCTAATCCTTAACACCCTCAGGATCAAGTACCGCTCCCTTTGCTTTACCACTAACCCCTTATTGCGAATGTTACACAATTTCTCATCTTCAATATGACTTTTCTTGATTTGATCCACCAAAGAATACTGAGTTGTCACATGATCAAGAACTCCACCATTAGAAGAAAGCTACAACCGAATAATAGTATTGGCATTATTCCATACATCCTTAGCCAATGCTTGCTCCTCTACTAAAATCAAAGCAAGACTTTCAATGTTAACTGATTTCCTACTCAATGCATCTGCCACAATATTCTATTTGACAAGATGATGATAAAATATAGTCATGTCATAGTAATTCATTATTTTCAACCATTCTATTTCCTTAAATTTAGATTCCTCTAGATGAAAATATACCAAAAAATCCTATAATTGAAAAACACCTCATAATGAACTCCATAAAAATAATGTCACCACAAGTTCGACATAGAAAACCACTTCCATATCTAAATTATGAGTTTATTCTCATGAGTCTTCAACTACCTCATAGAATATGCAATCACCTTCCCTTTATGCATCAACACTCTGCCTAAGACAACTTTAGAAATATCATAATACATAGTAAAACCCTTACCTCTGTAGGCAAGGTCAAAATAAGAGCTGAAGTCAACAAATTCTTGAAATTTTGAAATCTCTTTTCACACTCATCATTCCACTTTGTAGTCACTTTGAGTCAGTGTAGTCTATGGAGATGTAATATAAGAGAAATCCTAAACAAACCTCCTATAGTAGACAGCCAAACCTAAAAAATTACAAATCTTAGTAAAGGAAGTAGGCTTTGTCCAACCTGTAGTTGCCTCGATCTTGGATGAATCAACCATGATACCCTCTTTGGACACTGTATTTCCTAAGAACATCATAACAATGATTCAAAATCATACATCAAGAACTTAGAATACAACCTTGGTTCCCTTAATCCCTAAAGCACGATCCTCAAGTTCTACACATGGTACGCCTCACTCCTAAAATACACAAATATATCATCAATGAAGACAATTATAAACAAATTATTATAAAGCTGAAATATCGTATTCATCAAATCTATAAATTCCATCGAGGCATTAGTCAATCCATAGGACATGATCAAGAACTCATAATAACCATATTGGGTCATAAAAGTCATCTTAGGGATATTTGATGACCTAATATTCAATTGATGGTAACCAAATATCAAATAAATCTTCTAAAATACTGCAACACCCTACAACTGGTCAAACAAATCAATAAAATGCGAGAGAATACTTTTTCTTGATGGACATTTTATCAACTCTCGGTAGTCAATGCACATACCTATAGAACCATTTTTGTTCTTCACGAACAATGTCAGACCACCCCAAAAGACACAGTGGGTCAAATGAAACCTTTACTGAACAAATCCTACAACTGATCCTTCAATTCCTTCAACTCAGAGATTCGATTGATAAAGAAGAATAGAAATAGGCTTAGTTCCTAGCTCCTAATTAATGCTAAATATATCCCTATCCAGAGGGATTTTAGGAATATTGACAAGAATGACATTTGAACCTACATGCAATAAAAACTATCTCTAAGGAAGGATTATCAGCACTCGTATCATGAACAAAATCCAAATAATAGAGACATCCCTTCTTAACCAACCTATGAGAAAGAAGGAAGGAAATCACACCAGTAGGATAAGAACCTCTAAAATGACTCCAGTAGGATAAGAACTGCTAGAACCCTTCCGTTCTACCTTTGGAGTACTCAAAATCACTAAAGTAATAGCCTTGGAATGGCAATCTAAAACTATATGATAGGGGAAAAGACAATTCATACCCACAATGACATTAAAATCTACCATATTCAAGATGATCAAGTTTACCCAAGTGTTATACCTAGCTAAAGTAATAGCACAAGATCAGTACACCCAAATCCATCATTAAGGAATTATCGATGGAGTAAAAACAAAAAGTGGTGTAAGTAGTGAATTATACATAAAATCAAATCTAGAAGAAAAGTATGTAGACACATAGGAATATGTAGATCAAGGATCAAACAACACAAAAAACATAGATGGCATAAAGGGATGATACCTATGGTAACTTCATTTGAGGACTCTACTTTAGGTCTAACTAATTAAGTATAACACATACCTCTACCACCACTAGCTTTATTAGATCATCTACCACCTCCTTTAGATGTAAACTGAGCACCCCTACCAAACTGAAAATAACCCCAACCTCTAGATGAATTTGTTGTTAATCTAAATAGAGTTTGAATATTCTACTATGGACCCTTCTGTTGGGATTGTGAGCAATCTCTCTATAAGTGACTAGGGACACCAAGATTATAACAAGACAAAGAAACCATAATCTACTGAGATAAACCTAATACATCTATATGGACACCACGGGATGACACCCTTTGAGACTAACCCTGATAACCTATCCTAAAAACTATTGAGAATTCTCATATAAAAGACCTTGCTCTAAATGATCACCCTCTAAAGTCTGTATAGATGCATGAAATGACGTATGTGTGGCGAGTATAAGATTGGTGAGTATAAGATATTCTTCAATATGAACATCCAATCCTAATGAGGTACCTAAAACTTGCTAGAAGTATACGATCTGTTGTCCCTCAAATCCCTAAACTCCTCTCCTTTTGTAAACTTAACCTCCTTATCAGTCTCAACTACATCCTAAAAGGAAGCTCTCTATTGGGTTGCTCTAAACAGAAGCATACATAGGGAGTAAGTCAATCCCCTTATAAACCTGTCGACCCTATCATCCCTAACTAGAGTAGCCATGGTATACCTTGATAAGGCATAAAAGGGTCTCATACTCTGCTACAGTAATACCCTCTTGACTCAAATGCTAAAACCATTGTCTTCTCTTCTCCTTTATACTCCATATGATGAATCTATCATAGAAATCCTAGGAAAATATCACTAGGTCAATAGTGGAGATCCCGCGGTACTCATATAAGAATTCCATTTTATTTGGATAGACTATATATTTGTAGAGAAATATAAAGATCTCTGTATTACTCTTCCAATCTCACACAAACCGTAGTAAGTAGATAAGAACTTATGTGAACCCTTACCCTTTGCACTCTAAATTGGGGTGGATCCATCTTTCTAAAATTTTCATACCTACACTGCTCCTTATTTAACAATACTGATCCAGTTACACCTAAGGCTCTAACACATGGTAAAGGTACTTTATAAAATCTGCTAGCAACTGTGGCTATCCCACTACACCATGCATGATTGGGACCTACTACTAATCTGGGACCTAAGCCCCCACTATAGTACCTTGGGGTGTTCCTTACAACTCACTCAGTACCATGCCCGTAAGAACTCCCAAAAACCTTAATTTTGAATCCTGAAGAAGCAGTACAGCTGTATTCTTAGAGGGTACCTTCCCCTCACCAAAGTCCATATTATATTTTAGGGAAGCTTCTCTTGCTTATCCCTAAGCTGGTGTTGCACCCCAATCTCTACCACGACCTAAGCCCCAACTCTTATACCTGGGGTGTTCTTTACACCCCCACTCGGTTCCACTTCCTTAAGAACTCTCAATACCCTCAATTGTATATCCTGAAGAAATAGTACAAATGCATTTTCAGAGGATACCTTCCCCTCACCAAAGTCTAAATTAGGTTCTGGTGAAGTTTCTCTAGCCTGTCTCTAAGCTTCTTTGGCTTGCCCCCTTAGTCTTTCTCTAACTGGTATCTTATCAATGGGCATGGGCATATCATTCCCTCCAATATCTGCTCAGGTCCTAGACATTTGCCAAAAAAGGAGCACGAACTTAATACTCAAGTGGACCAACCATAAAAGATAAGAATGGAACAATGGAAAGGGTAAGTTTTCTAAAATTCCCATAGCCCATCTATGAGACTCAATGATACCTTAACTTGTAATTTTGAGACTAATAAACAGAGTAATGATAACAACCGTTATGATCCAAAATTTAGTCACCTTCTGCAACCCACCTAGACAGATAAGCCTAGCTAACATAGAATAATGATAAAATACTGAAAGTAACAAATTCAGTGAGTAGATAGAAGGTTAAGATAAACACTGACAAAACCCCCCAAAACCCCCCGTACTCACTCTAACATATCTTGAATCTAGAATTTATAAGGTACAAGTCACTAAGATACCTAAAAATATAGTACAGAAATAGTCTTACATTCCAAAGAAAATATAGACAAAAGTAAAAATAGAAAGATCCCAAGAAACTACAAAAAGACCAATTAGCTACCTCAAATCCATAATTTGATGTCTTAACTCAAAAATAGAAAACAACATTCAAGTAGATTTAGTCTCTGTACTTACATAAAGTGCAAAAAAATGCAAGGCCGAGTAAAAAAATCAATATGTACTCAACAACTTACTCAGTTGATCGTAGATCTAAGTAATGAAAAGAACTTTCACAATCCAACCAACACCCAAAACTATAACATATACCTTAAGAAATACCCGCGAACAACAATATCCATAATATTTAATATCAAATAACACAAGTCAAAAGCATCAAAACTTAAAATAATCTCAAAAATAAAGTATATAAGTGACAATGTATCACCGATATCTTAATAAACAATACAAAATATCAAGAAATGTGAGATGAATTCATGCAGTGTAATGTAATGTCAGTTAATATGATGCATGTTTATTCTAACATATATACCTGCTTCTAATGCAAATAGTTTGGACCCATGGGGGTTATCTAAGCCATGTACCACCTATCGCATCAAGTCACCCACGAGTAAGACTTGATCTTCTTGGGGCATATCAAACTAGGAAGTTTAGACAAGAATTACCATAACAATATATCATTTCCATATCATATCCATCTTATATATGATCTAATATTATATTATTCGAATCTAACTTATGGTATAATATTGCTATCATTAATAAATAATAAAACCAACACAATATAATATGCAAGGATATGATGTAAAAATCAACACAATTCCCCTACATAGGTATCAAAACAAATAAAGTATCAATTTAAATCCCTACATTGGCATCTCAAACAAATACTCACAATATGAGATAAAATTTCTTAATAACCCTAAAAAATCAAATATAGGACCCAAGCCTAATCTCATCTAAAACTATCAATAATAACATACCACCAACCTTCACTTTCATTAACAACTTATTTTTATTTTTAGCCAATAACAAGTATATTGACACCTATGGAAGCGCTCACCATAGCATTTACATGGGGACTCTATCAATCCACATTGCTCTTTATGTGAACAACAAGGTCCATCAAACCTCAAATTGCCTTAATATCACTGTGAAATAAATCATACTCGATGTATTCCCTTCCTTAAGAAACTCAGAAGTAGAAAAATCTGATCAAATATGAGTTAACCATAAGAAAACAAGGCCAACGATACCCATATTTCCATATTTCAAAATAAGTTCTTAAGTCAACCAAAAAGTCAAACCTGAGATATAAGGGTAAATCTAGAATCTTCTTTCAAATAAGTGTTATCCATGATTTAGGGATTTGAAATATGAAATTGTATAAAAAAATATAAGAAGAAATCAACCTCTAAAGGCTCAAAATCGAAGTTCAAAGTTCAGAATTTGTTTTCTAAATTTGAATTAAATAATTGGATTTGAAGATAAAATCATGAAATAATCAATAAAAAGGATAAAATACTAATTTAGAAACTTACCTAAGGGTTTAAATCTAGAAAATTACCTTTTGAAATATCCCACAATGAGTTTGGAAAGTCAAAATTTTGTAATAACTAAGAAAGGGTAGAAAATGGGATATTTTAATATTGCCAGGTCCATAAAGATATGAAATTAGGGTGCCCAAGTCATGATCGTGAAGAGAAGAAAAGTTCTACCTAAGAATAACCTATGCAATTATATCAAGATATACACAATCACAAAGGAGGGACTTAGAAAGCTAGGAAATCATCGATTGTGAAGAAAACTTATCTGCACCTATGCAATCATGGCATAAATTCATGCAAATGTGAAGACTAATACATGTTGTACCAGATGACATCAACTCAGCTAATAGGTATCAAAATTCAAAACTCGAAATGAAACCTCAACATTTATTTGGAATCCTGTACATATAAACCATATATATGACCCAACTAAATTTGACCATCTTGACTCAACATAACTATTAGAATATACATTTGAGGTTTCCTTGATTTGATATTTTTCATGGCCAATTCTTAATGAAAATTTCCACCAAATAACCAAAATACCTCTAGAACCCCTGCAAAATTGCAAGCCTTTTCCTAGACCAAAACATACCCCCTGAATCCAACACAATCTATAAAAATTAAATTCAGGTACTCTAACCTTAAATTAAAATTCAAGTTAATCCTTAAGACTGAACTTTCGACTTATCTCATCTAACGACCCAAGCTCTCCATCAAAATCCCAAACCTAAAACTAATGTCTTTTTTTTGCCAAATTTTATATTCTAGAGTTGATCGAACTGATAGAATCCCATTCGAATAAATTGTTGACTAAAGTCAATCATATAAACTTCAAAACCTTCAAAACTAAAATTTCTCAAAACATATAACTTTTTACTCCAGCTCTTAGACCAACTAAACTAATGGACCAAATATGGAAGAGATAACTATTGGAAAGGGGAAAATGGTCAATTTTTTTTAAAAAAGTAATAAATGACTGCGAGGATATTCTAATACATTATCTCTAATAGAGCTTCTCAATTTTTAGGGAAGTTACATGAGGAGTTGGGTACAATCCTAAACTTGAGTATAACTTTCATCCTTAGATTGATAAGCGGTCTAATAGGACTACACAGATGTTAGAGGACATGATCTAGGCATGTATCCTTGACCTCATATGTCAGTAAGACAAATTTGTTCTTGTTGATAAATATTCTTATAGCAACAACTGTCTCACCAGTATCGATGCAGATCGATATAAAGCCTTATGTTAAAAGAGGTACAAATCTCCTATAGAGTGGTTTGATGTCTTCAATAAAAATACATGAGGAACTAATTTTGTGAAGGATGCTATGGAGAAGGTAAGGTTCATTTAGGAGAAACTTCTTGTGGTGTAGAGTAGACAGAAGGAGTATGCTAATAGGAAGGTGAGGAATATGCAATTTGAAGTGGGTGGGTTAGCCTTGCTCAAAGTATCGCCCATTATAATACTCAAGGGATTTCACATGTTATCCTTGATTTCTTTAGCTATTTTAGAACTCCAAAAATACATATTTAGACACTTAGAACATATGAAAATGAATTAAGGTGGATGGTATACATTCTAAAATATTTTGGGTACAAGGGGTGTATTCCATAAAGATCAGTTATAAAAATATGCTCCACAATGTGAAATTCTTTCAAAAGGTTTTTCCCAGACTTTCCGATGCCTTGTGCAATGTGAAGCTCATTTTAGATAAATAAACTTTTCCCACAGACTCCTAGTCTTCGGGTGAAACTTTCTAAGTCCTTTAAGGGTATTAGGGTAATTTATCAACCTAAATTAACCTACTAGTACATTATTTTGAATTCTATATGGTGAGGTTAAGTGGCAATAGGGTCTAAATTCACTTATACCTCCTCATTTCTCAAGTTTAAAAATCACTCAAAGTTCTCTTTGTGTCATAACTAAGGTTCCTCAATCCAAGCACAAGATTCAAGCTCTTCTTTTCAATCTATAGTCAAATTCTTTAGTTACCAGGTTCAATGAGAGTTTTCTTTCATTCTCAAGTCCAAATTACAGTTTTTAGGCTAAGATCCTATGAATTCCATGAAATAGGGTTCTTATCCTAAATTAGATATATTTTCAAATTTCAATCTCATGGGGCATTTTCATGTTCATAACCATGTTCTACAAACTTTTTAATAAATTTCTATGCTTATATCCTAGTATCTAGACTATATCTATGTCTAAGCAAGTTTTTAGGTTTCAGTCTAGTGTTCTGAAAGAATTATCTCCATGAATATGTTAAAATAATTTTTATAGTTTTTCACGGGTACATGATAGTGTTCGGTTTATTATTATTCTTGAGCATGTTATACATATATTCATCAATATTCTAAATATTTGAGCAAATTATACATAATATTAATTTTCATCTACTTATTGCATTCTTCAGTATGTTTTGATCGTCTGATCACAACTTTAGATAAATTTTAAGTTTCAAGCTTAAATAAGCATACTTGGTATTTTAGTAAAATTGATCACAGACTAATGTTATGATATTAGCATGACTACTATAAACTGAGATAAAGTATAGTTTTACTAATCTTGTTTAGTTTTATTTCTAGTGTAATTTTAGATATTTTATTACTAGCACGACAAGAATGAGCATCAGTGTTTCAGCTTTGAGAGTAGCATTTAGTACTGAACTAATAAGGAATCAGTTCTTTCGCCAGTAGAGGTTAACATCCCAATCTTAGAACTACTTTCCACTATGTGTTATAGCCCAAAATTATTGAGGCTCAATTTAGTAGATCCGCACCAACTAGGTTCTATGCCTTTCACTTGGCATAGGATACCTTACCATTTAGGTTTATACGTTGGATACCATGTTACTTGTATGATTTATTTTGGTTAAGAAAATCTCCCACCCATGTCCTACTCTGTTCAATCCCAACCATATTATATAACTTCGGATTATAGCTTATAAATACAAGCATAATACATGACTCCTCAGCTTATCTGTTTATATAGTTTAACTCAGCAACATATACATGAATATATGCATTCAACTTCACATTATTTCCTTATAATATCCTGAGTCATTGCATCTCATTATTACTAACACATGATTTATGACAACATAGTCTTATAATATATATTGACGCATCCTTCCAAGTGCTTGAAGATTTTCAGGATCTATATTCTTCTAATCTCAGATAACTGTTAGTGCTCTTAGCTCAGGGACATTAGAATCTAGTTCTTAGATTTTAAACACTTCTACGTTGTTTCTGTACTATATTGTTTCAAGCTTTTAAGTGAACTAGAGACTTGTTCCAGTCACTCTCTACTCTTTGTTATAGGAGTCTTTTAGACTATATTAAGTTTTTTTCGATAGGGAGGGTGGATAGCCTTAGTGGGTCAATTCATTGCACATACTATTATCAAAATGATTAATGATTTGTTTAGTGCAATGAAAAGATCACCAAGGTTATTCAACTATGAATTTGTTTTTTTTTTGTCAAATTCATTCATTATTACACACTTAGTTAGTTCACTATAATTACTTTATTTCTTCCGCTTATTGTTTAATGTCTACTATTAGTTATTCTAGATCCTTAGGGTTAGCTTGGGCTATTTATGATTTAAAGTATCAAATCTCATCCAGTGTGCAGACTCAGGAGGTGACAATATTAGTATTAGAGCACTAGGTTAAGAGTCCTAGGGGTTTTTGAAAGCCACATTTAGTAGAATCTTTAGTATGGGTGTGAAGCTTTTTACATTCGTAGTAGAGAGGCTAAAATACATTTTAAGAGAAAGTTTCCCTTCTTTCATGATCTTAGTCATGCATCATAGTCTATATCTATATTCTTCTAACTGGTTCCTTAAATGTTTTTAGATCATGATCCATAAAGAGAAGGTATATGGACTAGGACTATAACTTGAGTTAACAATCAAGACCAGGCTCCTCAACACCCAGTGGCTTTAACGTTCTAGTAGTACCTGCTATTCAACCTTATCCAATGAACGATGATTTCAAAAGCATAGATGATTCATATGTTTCCTCAAGCATTATATAGCTCAGGTTATTCAATAGAGAGTAGCAACAATAGTTCAGTCAGATTCACCTACCACATTAAGGCTTCACGAGTTTCTCAAATATCTTTGGTGTCATTAGGGTTAATGAGGTATATAGAGTTGACTTGGCTTCACATTAACTCAAATATATGCCTAGCATATAGTTTAACCAATGAAAGAAAAATAGAGGAGATGTTAAGGTACCGTTTGTCTGGAAAACATTTGAGGAGAACTTATTAGGGAATTTCTTTTCCAGAGAGAAGAAAAATGCCAAGGTTAAGGAATTTCTTAACTTGGAGTAGGGATCCATGACTGTAGCCAAATATGGCCTTACGTCTTAGTTATTTCGTTATTCTAAGGATATGGTGGCAGATATGAAGAGTAGGATGAGTCTGTTTATAAATAGGCTTAATCCTCATAGTGAAGGAGGGAAGTTCAATAATATTGATAGGGAATAAATATATTCGTAGGATCATGATTCATCTTTATCAAGTTGAGGGAGATAGAGCAAGGGTGAGGGATGAATTTTGCATTAAGAGGGCAAAAAATGGAGGTTCGGAGTATAGTTAGCATAATTTCTATAAAGGCAATAGGCCTTCGACCAATAGAGGTCATATGCTCTAAAACCTTTATTATCCAGTGCTTCGAATTAATCCTTCATGCTTATCAGGATTAAATAGATACGGCATTAGGTAATCAATCTTAAGGCAGTGTTGTAAGAAGCCATACCCACCCTATATAACAAGTATGGGAAGAATAACCTAGATTTGGGCAAGAAAGACATTTTGTATGTGTACAGGTAGGTCAAAAGTTGATATATTTCAATTCTTCCAAGAAAGAAAAAGGGTGGTAATCAAACACAGCCTATCGCTTCATCTTCCTAGTAAGTTACCTGATTCTGCAGGGTGCTAGTTCTAGTACCGGTGCAAGGTAATACAAAAACTATATCTATGCACTTGGGACTCTTCAAGATCATGAGGATGCCACAAATATAGTAACTTTTATGTTACATGTTTACTCCCTTAATGTTTATGATTTATTAGACCCAAGATCTATTCTATCATTTGTTACCCCAATGTTGTTGTGAAATTCAGAGTCATTTTCAAGAAACTCTTAGAGACTTTCTCCATCTCTACCCTAGTAGGTAATTTAGTCATAGAAGAAGGAGTTTATAGAAGCTATCGAGTCTTAGTTCTTCAGAAAATCACCTTAGTAGACTTAATAGAGTTAGATATGGTTGATTTTGACGTAATTCTTGACATGAATTGGTTGTATTTTTGATGCCTCAATCCATTGCAAGACTGAACTAGTCGAATTTTAGTTTCCTACTGAACCAGTCCTTAAAATGGAAGGATAGTCATTTCCTAGAGGTCGCTTTTATTTCTAACCTCAAGGCCATTAAGCTTATTTCTAAAGGCTGTGTGTATCATCTATTTTAGGTTAAGGATATTGAGTCTGAAACACAAAATTTCTACTCAGTTCTAGTCATAAATGAATTCCTAGAAGTCTTTCCAGAGAATGTACCTAGAGTCCCTCCAAATAGGGAAATGGACTTTGGAATAGTGATAATGCACAACCATGCTTATAAAGTAATCATGGACATTGTTAGTTAAATTTATTGGAAAGGATTGGGGTCAGTCCCATGAGGAGTGTGTCTTTGATTTTACTATCGAGTGCCTTAATTCATAATAACTTGATTCTATTTTACAAATAGGGGGTTTAACTAAAACTAATGATTCTATTTTAACTAATGATTCTATTTTACACAAATAACTTGATTCACCAAATTAAGAAACTCAAATGGTTGTAAATAATATCAAAGGAGATCTTACGATTGTGCTAAACAAGGGTGCAATACATACTTGAATAGTTGTGTTTTAGTTACAAAACTTATTGCAAAGCAAGTATAGACTAGATTGTAAGTATAGTAGACATATTTATATCACCCATTGCATAACACTAAATTAATTTTCTCGAGCTTAACTAGAATGCACTCAATCAAATACAAAATCTCACCTTAGGCATTTTATCTCTAACAACACCTATTAGATGATAGGGAAACTCATTAAATTAGTGTTAGTAATCAACCCTCAAACCCATTATCATTATCATGCAAAATGGAAAATCTATTCCTTAGTAAGACTTTGTAGCCTCAAGCTACCATCAAAACATGGATTAACTACTAAACCTTGGCTTTAACAATAGAAATCAAGCTAAACTAATAACACCCATGACAATAAATCACATCCCTTTAGAAGAACACCCTAAAGTAAGAAACTTATCCAAGCATGGTTAACGAAAAAAATATAAAAAACAATTCAAGTAAGCCATAAGAGAGAAAAACACATCAATTTCTATTGCACAGAATCAAAGTATTCTTTAAACCAATCAAGTTTCCAAATTGGAGAAAGTTTTCTAGTGTTAATATGCTTAAAGCTTGGTGAGAAAATTAAGATGATGGGTTTCGTAGTTCAAAAAGTATATTTACAAATCAATAAAAACTAAATAAAATTTTGTAAAAAATCAACCTGGGTAGACTAAGTTGCATTTGGTTAGGTAGCACATTGGTTCGTTGTCTAGTTGCCAAACTCGACAGAGTCCTCTAGGGGTTATAATGATCCTCCAGGTCGGTCACCATCTCTACAATTTTAAAATATCCCTTTGTGATTCATTCTAGAAGCCATACCTCCTTCTTGGAAGTCTTCTAGGAGGATTACCATCCTGCTCTCAGGCTTCAAGATTTGGTTGCTTTATGTTTTTGTCTATATCTTTAATTTTTAACTCTCACAATCTTTTATTTGACTCTAACCCTACAAATTTAACTGAAATAACATTAAAACTTAAATAAATTGGCATTGAGGACTTGATTGTTATTACTAAATTAGGTTAAATGAGTAAAATGATACACGCTCATCAAGATCCCATAATTATATTTTTTCTTATCCTTAAGTAAACCAAAACACACAACACGATATTGTCTCAAGGTGCCACTTCTAGGGACTTCACACACCCATGTTATCTTAAAAATCCATAACCTCCTATGATTAGAAACCAAATAGTGCAAGTGTCGCATTTCATATTCAGCTCATCAACTATAAGCCTTAAACCTTGACTGCACAATATCAAACCATGCGATTTCTCATAGACACCAATCAACTTTAAGAAATGTGCAACACAAATGGAATTTGAGTGCCCTCACACCAACAAATTCCCTGTCTCATCTTAATCAAGGTAAAAAAGTAGTTGAGGTGAATGAAAAGTAGAATAGCTGGCCAGTTCTTATAAAACCTTATAAAATTATCCTTAGTAAGCAGGTAGTCTTTCTCTCAAGGGGAATATAGTGTGCTTCATAATCATGGGAAATTGTGTACCTAATGTGGATGGGTTAATTTAGAAGATATTATAAGAATTCAACAAATCCATATATTCGATTCATCCAGGTTGTACCAAGATGTATAGGGACTTGAAGAAAGTCTACTGGTTGAATAAGATGAAAAGTGATGTATATGATTTTGTAGCTAAGTGTTTGAAGTGCCAATAGGTTAAAGTGTAGCAATAGAGGACAAGTGATAGAAATCAATAAATTGATATTTATATTTGAAGTTTTAAGTGATTAGCTTGGACTTCATCATAGGCTTGTCTTACACTCGCAAGAAACATGATTATATTTGGGTGATTGTGGACAGAATGACCAAATCAATTCACTTCTTAAAAGTGAAGGAACCTTTTATAATAGAGGGCTATGTAAGACTCTATCTTTATGAGATTTTCAAATTCAATAGATTTCCCCTAACCATTATATCACAGAGGTACTCAGTTTACCTCTCAGATTTGGAAGCCCTCTTTAAAATATTTGGCACTAAGGTGAATCTCAACATAGCTTTTAACCCATATATATATAGTTAGATAGAATGTAGTAGTTAGACCTTAGATTCTATATTGAGAGACTGTGTAATTGACTTCATAGGAAATTAGCATGATTACTTGGATTTAATTGAGTTTTCATATAACAATAGTGGTTATTCTAGCATCTAAATGGCTCCATGTGATGCTCTATATTGGAGGAGATATAGGTATCCCATTGGTTGGGAAAACATTGGCAAAGAAACATTGATAGTCCCCAACTTAGTTTATAAGACCATATATAAATTTCAGGTCATCAAAGGGAGATTGAATACAACCAAGAGCAAGCAAATATCCTACACAGATAAGCAGAGAAAGGACTTTAAGTTTGAAGTTAATGATTGGGTAATCCTTTAAGTCTTACTTATGAAGGGTGTTATGAGGTTTGGGTAGAAAGGGAATCTTATTCCCTAGTATTTTAGTCTATATTAGATATTGAAAAGGGTAGGAAAGGTATCCTACGAGTTGGATCTTCTAAAGACGTAGCAGTAGTTCATCTAATCTTCTATGTGTCCTTGCTGAAAAAGTGCATTGGAGATCCTTAACTCATTGTTCCCTTAGAAAATATCAGTGTGAAGGATAGTCTTACATAAGAGGAATTATTGGTCCAAATACTATATTAATTGGTTTCCATACCCAAGACTGATAAAGTAGCATCAGTCAAGGTTCCATGAAACAATCAGCCAGTAGAAAGAGAAACGTGGGATGCAAAAACCCATATGATGGCTAAGTATACCCACTTATTTTCCTCCAATTTATCTTGAGGTAGATAATTTGGATCTTAAATTACCCCATTTGCTTTTATGTTTTACTGCCAGGTTTTAGTCATTTTATGTATGCATTCACGCCCAGTATATTCAGTTAAGATTCAATATCAGTTTAGCCACATTCTTGGCTTAATTTAGCTCCTATAATTTAGTTCAACATTCAGTTGTTTGTCTTCTAGCTTAGCTTTGGTCATTATTCAAAGATAAATAATCTGGAGGGGAGAGATTGTAATACTCAGGGGATTTACCATATTATCCTAGATTTTTTAAAGCTATTTTTTGAGTTTTGGGAATGAGTGCTTAGACACTTTAGAATGTATTAAAATGATTTGAGGTGTATTGGTACACATTTGGACAAGTTTTGAGCGCATTCTGGGGGTGTGCACAACAAAGTTAAGTTGCAGAGATTCTTCATGAAGTTTATACCTAGCCTCCACGATACCCTATGGGTTGCGAACCCCTAGTGGCCGGGTGAAATTTCTCTAAGTCTATTTCATAAGGATACTAGGATATTTTCCAACCTAAATTAGTCTACTTTGTCATTTTGACTTCTAAATAATGAGGTTAAGTTGTAAAATGGTCTAATGTAACAACCCGTTAGGTCGTTTTTAGCACTAGAATACTTATTCCTTAAAAGATTCAGCCTGTAGACTCTAAATGGGTATAAATATTATTTTTCAACAAAGGTAATATTTAGATAATTAATTTAGTTGATGGTTAATGAAAATACAATTTTATTAAAATTAGAAGTGGGTCATACCCAATATCCCCTCATTGTCTAACTATTACAGTATCTGAATATTTTTCCTAATCTAACAAGGAAAATGAGGGTATCAAATATTAAGTCACACAACTAAAAATTTGTTGCACATCGAACTTAAGCCAACAAAGACCGAAGATGAAATTGGATTTGCTTCAGGTAATTTGCTTATATCCATTGAATTCTTAATACCTACCCTTAGTTGTTATTATTCTACTTAAGGAAAAAGGAGATTGAGGTTTTGATTGGGTTATGTTGTAAACTGTCCAATTCTCGTTTAGATTTGTAAGTGTTGGGGTCTAAATTTGGTTGGAAATTGTTGAAAAGGTTGGTTGTAAGTTATTGGGGTAATGATTAGCAATATATGCCAATAATGAGTAATGATAACGATAGTGTATTTGATGAAATATTGTAATGGTTAAAGTTTGATATATTTAGGTTCATGGTTAAGTTTCTGGGTACGTAATTAATGGTCATAGATTTTAGTTTTTTCTTATGGTTATCACATTGTGATTTAAGTTTTGACATTCTAATACAGAAAATTAAATAAAGTGTATTATATCGTACAAATATCGTTAGATTTATGATGATTGAAGAAGATTGAGATTTATCCCTAAGCTTGAAATTTAAGAAATATATGGTCGGACCTATAAATTGAAATCAAGGTTGAAACTTGATTATAAATTGCGCTTCATTTATATACGAATAATATAGATCTGGAAATATTTTGAATGTTCAAAAGCATTGGAGGAAAGAAAGGATTTTGCAAATTAGTTTGTTTGAATTTGTATTCTTTGATTAAGGCAGGTTATGGTTCTTTGTGATAGAGAGATTCTTAATGGTGATTAATAGTCATTGAGTAATGTTGTGAAATAGTCGATGTTCTTAGCTGTGGTAGGTTGGATGATTGATATGTTGTTGTTATTGGTCTGTAATACCAAGACCGTAAAATCCATAATCTTAAACTTTGTCTCTTAAATTGATGCCTTGGATAAAGGAGTCTTGATGAAATATTGTTAATAAAGTGGAAAATGATGTTAAATAATGATACATTAACTACTTATTGTATCGGGTGCCACAAGGCCGCACAATATATTTGAATCAAGTACCACAAACCGACATAATATTATTTTATTGGGTGCCACGAGCTGACATGGTATATTTGGATTGGGTTCCACGATTAGCACAATATTTTTGGATTAGGTAACAAGTTCCTACATGATAATGTTAAAGGAAAACATATTAAAATGGATTAATGTACTAAATATCAAAGAACCCGTTTTCTCTAAAATAGCTTGGTAGAGAGGCTTGAGTCCTTATGTGTGTCTTTTATATTATTGATGTAGTTGTTTCATTATTGTTTTCACTCGTATCCTTTACTTGTTTCTTTCACCTACTAAGTGCTATAGTTGATTTCCTATCATTTTATATCTCATAGTAGTTTCTATTTTGAATTGGCGATGATATCTATTCAGTACATGTTGCTTTATACTGACCCCTACTTGTATTTTTTATTTTTATTTTTATAAAGTGAGCAAGTGTACCAGCGTCTTTAACTCTCCCTCAGCTCAGGTCAGTCTTTAGCACATCAAATTTCAGGATGAGCTACACCTTTCATCTTGAAGTGGATTGTTTAAGTCATGGCATGATGTCCTTATAGACACAAACCATTTACTTTATTTATTTTGGTGTTTTTGATACTCTCAGATTAAGTATTTTGAACTTAGATGTCCTTGATATGATAACTATCAGGTTTTGGGAATAAGGAGTAATAGACTCTAGTAAACTTTTCACTCTTGTTTTCATTAGATTTGGGTTTGTATTATTGTCGTATTGTATGAATTGGATAGCTAAAATAAGTTATGGTTTGGGTTTTTTGGTTCACTCACCTGAAGAGTTAAGTGTGTGTGACACTCATAGCCCGTTTTGGTCCATGAAAAACTTTATATAAGAGCTTTAGGTTCAATGATCTCATCACACAAGGACAACTCTAGTAAAGTTTTGTAGAATAGTATGTGAACGCCTTTAATTTTCTTCAAGAGGCTACAAGACTTCAGGAAAACTCCCTTCCTTCTTTCACTCTTTTGTTCTATTACTTGAATCCAATTGGAATCCAGATTATACTAATTGGTATATTACCTTTTTCAATCTACTTTGTAGATGGTCAAAAGTATAGTAATAGCAGTAGCACCGACTCTAACAAGAGAGAAAATGCATGGGCCAGCCGTTGGTGTTGTAGCTCGATGAAGAGTAGAGAGAAAATGAATGGTGGTAGCTGTAATGGTTCTTTCTAGGGATAGAGTTTGGGATACCATTTAACTCAACTGATTCATTCATCTTTACAGGTCTTTTCTAGAGATTCGTCAAAGACCATCCAACCATTTTCTGATAATGGGGGTTATCTTCATCCTTTCTCATCTTTATAAAGACCTACTCTTGACCCCCAGGACATGTTGCAATCATGGTGAGGATATGGATATCAAGAAGAATTGTCCGAGGTAGAGGAAATCTTGATATGATTAAATTTAAAAATTCCTAACATTTAGAGATGGGGGTGGCTATGATAGGGGCCACCATTTTGGGGACGTGGTGGCTAAGGTCATGGTGGTTACCAATTTAGCCTGGAAGAAGGGCATGTTAGGACATTGGAGTGCATCTGGTAAGGGAAATGTTCATGCGGGTGACAGAGCCCATTGTTATACTTTTCCTGAGGGTCTAGAGACAGAGGCATCCAATGATTTTATCACTAGTACTCTTTTGGTCTGGGATCGTATGACTTCTATATTGTTTGACCTTAGATCCACTTTTTATTATGTATGTTTTGCCTTTGCTGAGGGAATTTATTTACATTGTGATTTACTTGACATGCCTATTTGTATTTCTACTTTTGTTGGTAAATATATACTAGTTGAGAAGGTATATAGATCGTGCCTTGTGAATTTTTCTGGGAGAAGGACTTATGTAGATTTGGTTATTCTTGGAATTGTTGACTTATCTATAATTTTTAGTAAGACTTGGCTTTATCCAAATTTGTACTAGATTGCGATGCTAAGACCGTGACCATGACCTATCCTGGGATGGATCACCTGGTGTGTGGGGGTGATTATTTTCCCACCCCAATTCAGATTATATCCTTTCTCCATGCTAAGAGGTTGGTGAGTAAGTGTTGTTCTGCTTTCTTGGAACATCTCAAGGATGATAGTCCCAAAGTGCCTTTGATTGAGTGTAGTTTAGTTATGCATGAGTTTGTGGATGTTTTCCTTGAATACCTGCCTAGTAGCCACCAAATAGAGATATTGATTTTTGAATCAACCTAGAGCCAGTCACTCTTCCTATTTACTAAGTTGAGGGAGTTGAGGCCCAACTTCAAGAGTTGTTGAGTAAGAATTTTGCTCCTCTCCTTGAGGTGATCCGGTTCTATTAGTAAAGAAGAAAAATGGTAGTCTTTGCATCTGCATAAACTACGGACAACTAAATAGGGTGACTATTAAGAACAATTATCCCCTTCTTTGTATTGATGACTTGTTGGATAAGTTGCAAGGTACTTGTTTATTTAAAAAAATAATTTGAGGTATGGTTATCATCATCTGAAGATTCAGGCAGAGATGTGCCACAGACTATTTTTCGAACAAGGTATGATTAGTATGAGTTCTTGCCAATGTCTTTTAGCCTTACGAATGCCTCTTCTACTTTCATAAGCCTAGTAAATGGAATATTTAAGACATATATAGATTTGTTTTTTATTGTATTTATTCTTAATATTATGATCTACTCAAAGAGAAGGGAGAACATAAGGTGCATCTGAGAATTGTATTGGAATTATTAAGGGAGAATAGGCTTTATCCCAAATTCTCCAAGTGTGAGTTCTAGCTTGATTTAGTATCCTTCTTATGACATGTGGTCTCTAAGGATAGAGAAATCGTTGATCCCAAGAAAATTAAAATAATAAAGAGCTGGGCAAGGCCTACTAATTTTTTAGAGGTAAGGAGCTTTATTAGTTTGGCTAGCTACTACCGTTGATCCATTAGGGGTTTTGTTTCCATTGATTCCTAGCTGACCAATTTGACCAAGACAAATGTTCCATTTATATAGTCGAATAAATGTGAAGAGAGGTTTCTGAAACTCTAGACCTTGTCGACTACTACATCGATTCTTGCCTTGCATGTGGAACATACGAATCTTAATGTTTATTGTGATGCATCTTATTCTTGTTTGGGTGAACTATTAATGCAGTATAGGAATCTAATTGCTTATGCTTACAGGAAATTGAAGCTTCATGAGAAAAATAAACCACCTCATTATTTGAATTTGGAAGCTATTGTTTTTGCTATAAAGAAGTGGAGGAATTATATTTATGGAGTGAAGTGTGAAGTGTATAAAGATCATCTCATCTTAAAAAATGTGTTCACTCAGAAAGACTAGAATTTGAGGTAGGCAAGGTAGGTGGAGTTACTGAAATACTATAATGTAACTATTCTCTATCACTTGGGAAGAGCTAATGTTGTGGCTAATGCTTTGAGCAGAAAATAAGGGAGCATGGGACTTTAGCCCATTTGCAGGTTTCTAAACACCTATTGTCTAGAAAGGTTAAAAATCTATCTAGTGACTTTATGAGGTTAAAGGTGACTGAGAAAGGAGGATTCTTTGTTTGTGTGGTGGCAAGATCTTCTTTTCTTCATAAGATCAAAGAAAAGCAGTTTGATGTCGAGAAGTTGAGCCAAATTCGTGATATGATCTTGTAGGGAGAGGATGAAGAGTTTGTGATTGAAATGAAGGGTGTCTTTAAGATTAAGGGGTGGGTATGTATTCCCCATATTAATGATTAATTTAGATTATTTTTATAGAGGCTCATGGTTCGAGGTACTCTAAACATCCTGGTGGAAAAAATGTATCGTGATCTGAGATATCATTATTGGTAGAGTATAATAAAGAGTGACATTATTTATTTTCACCCAGCATTCGAGTGTCATCAGGTGAAGTATGATCACCAAAGGCCTGGAGGGATACTTCAGAGAATGCCCATTCCTAAATAGAAGTGGGAAAGAATTGCAATGGACTTTGTGGTTGATCTTATAAACACCTTGGTAAGTTTGATTCAGTATGGGTGATTGTTCATAGGGTGAAAAAGTATGCTCACTTTATTCCAGTCAAGGTAACTTATAATGCAGAAAGTTATCCAAGTTGTACATCAGTGAGATTCTTCGATTGTATGGACTTCCAATTTCCATCATCTCAGATAAAGGCACAAAATTCACTTTTAACTTTGGAGAACATTGCTGACTAAGTTGGATACTAGATTGGATCATAGCACTACATTTCACCCTCAGACTGATGGGATGTTTGAGCAGATGATTCGGGTGTTGGAGGACATGCTTCATGCATGTGTGATAGATTTTGGTGGTCATTAGGACCAATTCTTACCCTTGAAAGAATTTTTGTACAACAATAGTTATCACTCCAGTATTGATATAACCCTATTTTAGGCATTATATGCGAGGAGGTGTGGGTCACCCATTAGTTGGTTTGATGCATTTGATGTGATATCTTGGGGTACTAACCTTTTGAGGAAATTGGTAGAGAAGATGAAATTCATCAAGGAGAAGCTTCTAGTAGCTCAAAGTAGGAAGAAAGAGTATACATACCGAAAGGTTAGTGACATGGAGTTTATGGAGGGAGAGCAAGTGTCGCGGAAGGTATCATCCATGAAGGGTATAGTGAGGTTTAGTAAATGAGGTAAGCTCAGACTGAGGTACGTTGGGCCATTTGAAGTTCTTAAACATGTGGGGGAGGTGGCTATTAATTGGTCTTGTCTCCAAGATTGTCGGGAGTGCACCCAGTGTTTCATATTTCTATGCTAAAGAAATACCATGGTGATGATAATTATATTATTCATTAGTATTTGTTCCTTTTTGTTGAGAATTTTTCATATGAGGAGGAGCCCGTGGCTATGCTTTATAGGGAGGCTTGTAAGGTTATGTCAAAGGAGATTGCATCTGTGAAGGTCTCGTGGAAGAACTATGGGAGGTCAAAGCAAACATGTGTAGCATGTTCTCCGGCTCTTTTCAGGTTAGGTATTCTCTCTAACTCTCATTTCTTTTGACCGTTTGAGGACCAACAATATGTAAATTGGTATCTAATTTAACAACTCATTAGATCATTTTTAGCACTAGAATACTTTATCCTTAAAAGAATCTTATTTTAGATTATTCATTTAACAAAGGTAATATGTATGGGATAAATTTAAATAATTAATTTAGTGGGTGGTTAACGAAAATATTATTTTGTTAAAATTAAAAGTGGTCATTCCCACTATTCCCTAATTGTCTAATAATTAGGGTAATATGAATACTTTCCCTAACCTTATGAGGAATAAAAAATAAGGTATGAAATCTTACGTAACACAACTCAAAATTTGTTGCACGTCAAACTCAAGCTTACAAAAACGGAAGAGGAGAAAATTGAATTTACTTTAGGTAATCTGCTTATATCCACTTAATTCTCAATATCTACCCATAATTGTTATTATTCTAGTTAAGGAAAAAGAAGATTGAGGGTTTGATTGGTTATGTTGGGAACTGTCTAATTCTCGTTTGGATTTATAAGTGTTGGGGTCTAAATTTGGTTGGAAATTGTTGACAAATGTTGATTATAAATCATTGAGGTATTGATGACCAATATAGGCCAATTATGAGGTAATGATTAGGATGGTGTATTTGATAAAATTTTGTAATGGTATTTTGGTTCATGTTTAAGTTTCTAGGTAAGTAATTAATGGTCTCCATTTCTAGTTTATTTTCTTATGGTTATCACGTTATGATTTAAGTTCTGACATATTAATACAGAAAATTAAATATCAAGTATATTATGTTTTACAAAGATCATTAGGTTTATGATAATTGAACAAGATTGAGACTTAGTGCTAGCTTGAAATTTAAGAAAGATAAGGTTGGGCCTATTAATTGAATTCAAGGTTGAAACTTAACTATAAATTAGGTTTTATTTATTTACGAATAGTATATATCTGAACAGATTTTGAACGTTCTGAAGCAATGAAGAAAGAAAAGGCTTTTACGAATTAGTTTGTTTGGAATTGTGTTTATTGATTAAGACAGTTTGTGGTTCTTTGTGATAAATAGATTCTTAATAGTGATTAATAGTCATTGAATAATGTTGTGAAGTTTTATATGTGCTTAGTTGTGGTGGTTTGAATGATTGATGTGTTGTTGTGATTTATCAATAATCCCAAGACTGCGAAATCCATAATCTTGAACTTTCTCTGCCTTGAATAAAGAAGTCATGATGTTATATTGTTAATAAAGTCGAAAGTGATGATAAAGAATGATGAATTAAATATATTATTGGATCAGGTGCCATGAGTCGGCATAATATATTTGGATCGGGTGCAATAAACTGGTATAATATTATTGGATCTGCTACCACGAGCTGGTATAATATATTTGGATCGTGTGCCATGAGATAGCACAATATTATTCAAAAGGAAAAATAGATTAATATACTTAATCCTAAAGAACACATTGGTTCCCAAAAGAACTTGGTGTGGAGGTCTGAGTCCTCATGTGTATTCTTGATATAGTTGACTTATTTTGTACTTGTTTCATTGCTTTTATCACTTGTTCCTATTACTTGTTTCTTGCCACATGTTAAGTGTCATAGTTGATTTATTGTTACCGTTGGACCAAGGTTGGTTCACCAGAATCGTCCCATTATGTTTTGATAGATAATCAAACCATTAAGTCAAAGATTCAATGTTAATGGAACTCCTACAAATCAAAGGATATGTTCGTACATATGCTCGTATGTCAAAGAAAAATTCTAGAGCTTAATCAACTCATTTTGAGGTATTCTGAGTGCTCAAAATGCAAAAATTGTAAAGAAACAGTAGAGGGTTAGTCGACTAATTTGATAAACTAGTCGACCAAAATTAGACCAAACTGGTAGAACAATCCAGGAGTTTAGTCGACCAATCTGAGTTCCGGCAGGGT
>JBDJHY010000014.1:11380979-11391160 GCA_039654485.1 Withania somnifera | reverse complement strand
GATACACATGCATTAAAAAAATTTAAGATTCACAAATATTAAAATATTTAAGATATATCAACATTAAAAATATTAAGATATATAAGGAAAAAATATTTAAAGATTTATAGTGCTTTAAATATTCAAGATATATAAGCCTTAAATATCTAAGATACACAAAAGTAAAACTATTTCGGATACACAAAGCGAAAATAATTAAAATATTAATGCCGGGAATCTTAAATATATTTTAATGCTTGTATAACTTAAATTTATTAATGCGGGAAATCTTAAATTTGATTCTTATGTATCTGGAATACTTTTAAGGCTTTATGTATATTTCTTCTTCTTCTTATATGCATTTATGCAAAGATACAATTAAATATGAAAGATACACAGTGCACAAATATTTATATGCACAAATATATTGGAGACATTAAAAATATTAAGATACATAAAAAAAAATTAAAAATATATAGTGTCTTAGATATTCAAGATATATAAATCTTAAAATATCTAAGATACACAAAACTAACATTATTTCAAAAAAAATTAAAATTCTGAGATGAATATTTAAGATACCCGTATTTTTATTATATCAAATATCGAAAATACCCCCCCCCCCTTTTTGTGTTTGGATGAAATGCATATCCAGTGTATTGGTAGAAGGTGAACCGTAATTGGATTATTACTTACATTAATAATTAATATCACACAAAAGTATTCTTTATAAAATAACTTTAGTATGGGAGTTGCTTTAAAATGTTACTACATAATTTTTCTAGGAAAAGTCTATAAAACCAAATGAGTGTACTAATTTGATTTTCTATAGAATAAGATCTATTTAAAAAAAAATACCTTTTATCAAAGATCTCAATCCGTTAAAGAAATCATATTTGATCCTTGAATTTGTGAATGAGATATTAAAATAATAAATATTGTTAACTTAGATGATAAAACTGCAAGTGAGTTTGTTTTGAGAGAAAACAACCACCGTGAAAACAAATGTTTGCGGCAAAATTTGCAAGTTGCAATATAGTAGTAGTAAAGTGTTGGGCTTGAGAGTTCTTTGAATTATTAAAGTTAAGTTCATAATTAAAATATAATTTTATAATTATTTATATTTTATTGAATAATATATAAATAATTATAAAATTTATATATATAATTTATCGATTTAATTTGATTATTATCATTTTTTTTATTAAATCAAAACCAAATTAAATAATATCAATTTTTTAAATTTCAAAATTAATTCAAATTAAAAATTAATTTTTTTATTAATTTACAATTTAATTTAATTTTTAACCAAATTATAAACGACCCAGAGCCAGGCAGTCTGATATTCATATGCGTGCTGAAAACTGAACATGTAAATTGTGTATAGCATTAATAACATAAACAGTATAATAAGGATGTATTTGATTGTAATCATATTATATAATAAATGCAACAATTATAGCAAGTGAATTTCACATATGTGTTTTATGTTGCCAAGCTTAAAATGTTCAAAGCTCCAAAATGTGGCTAGCACAATTGAAGAAATTAACAACATTTTTTTATAAACTTTTATCTCCATTCTTTTTCTGTCAAGATTTGAATAATTAGTAAAGCAGAAGAATTAGTATGTGTCAAAATTTAGTAAGTGACAACTCTTTAATTTCCTTATCACCATATTTTTACTACTATTATTATAGAAGAGGTCAGAAGCATGTAGTTGTTTGTTGATATATCCGTTTTTTATTCAAGACATTTTTATAATTTCAGTATTCTTTCATCTGAATTTATTTATTTTATTTTTTCTTAATATGTTATATATTTTAAACTTACGTAATTATAAACTATAATAATTATTATTTTTAAATATTTATTAGACATAAAAAGTATAATTGATTTTTGAAATTCTATAAGTGTCATATTAATGGAGACAACGAAAGTAAAATACATTTGAAATGACATAAAAAATACTATAAATAATAATAATTAACAATTTAAAATATTTTAAAAAATATATATTATATTTGTTTAACTCTATAAATCTATCAATGTCATATAAATTGAGATAAAAAATAATATATATTAATTAAAAATTATATTGAAAGTCCAAAAAATCATATCAATTAACAACTTAAAGTATCTAAAAACTATATAACAAATTTGGTTAACTTTCTCCAATTTCATTAGTGTCATATAAATTATGAAAAAAAAAATAACACATAATATATAAAAATTATGTAAAATTACTATAAATCAATAACTTATAATTTAAAATATTTAAAAGTCATACAAAAAATTTAATTGACCTTTAAAATTTTATTTTCCCCCACATAAATTGGACTAAAGAAACCAATAAATATTGGGCCACTGACGGAACGAACTCATATGTTTAGCTATTTCTACTATTACATTTTAGATAGAAGAGTGCAGAAGCAAGCTGCTTCTGGAGGGCATTTTCTAATTATAGTACCTTTTTGTTTTGATTTTATTTTTTTATATATTTTAAAATTACATTAAAAGTATTATAAATTATAATAATTAATAATTTAAAATATTTTTGAAATGTGTAAAAATTTCATTGACTCACAAAAGTCTATCAGTGCCACATAAATTGGGACAGATGAAGTAACATGTATTATTTGAAAACAGTATAAAAAATGCTATAAATTAAAATAACTAACAACTTAAAATATGTAAAAGACATATTAACTCATAAAAATCGATTAATGCTACATAAAATGGAACAAATTAAGTAACATATATCATTTGAAAACAAAGTAAAAAGTACTATAAGTTACAATAAATAATAACTTAAAATATTTACGAAACATAAAAAAATTGATTGAGTCTAAAAATTCTATCAACAATACTAATAAATTGGAATAGAGAAAGTAACATATATTTCTTGAAAATATAGAAAGTACTTTAAATCAAGACAACTAACAAGAAATATCTAAAAATTACATTAAAAAAAAATTGACTCTCCAAAATTCATCAGCAATTGAGATTAAAAAAAATATTGTAAATCACAATAATTAATAATTTTAAATATTTAAAATTAATAATCTTTTTAAATTTTATTTGTTTCTTATACACTAAACCCTAAAACCATAGTATATATTAGGTGGGTTCTAGCAGGTGCTCTTATATCTAATTTGTTTAGAAGTATGTCAGTGATCGTCCCTCATCCACTAATCATGTGTGGTCATTCCCACTGTCCGTCCAGCCACACACGAAAGACTAGATCTAGATACCTCTCACTCTGCTTATGTATGCTCTTACACCGCCTATTTGTCTATAAAAGAAACATCACACAAGCTTTTACTTCAATTCAAAATTAATTAATAAATATTACGTATTAAAAATAAAGAATGAACGTCTAACATACACGGAGGATAGAGAAATTCCACATCTGAACATGAAAAATTATTTTTAAATCACAAAGCAAAATAGAATAAAAATAAGCTAACGATAATAAAGAATTTCATACTTGTAAACTTAATCAAATTATTCAAGAGATCACTTTACCGGAAGAAAAACTCTTTCAAAACAGTACATCTCGCCTCTATGTCGAGCCAAAAGAGTTGTTTGCATTGAGTTAGAGTCGGGTCTCGCCCCATTTTCATTCCACCTTATAAAATGACTCCGACTGAGTTGAGAGAGTTAAAGTCTCAACTTCAGAAGTTATTGGCTAAAGGTTTTATTCGATAGAGTGCTTCTTCTTGGGATGCTCCAATTTTATTTGTAAAAAATAAAGATGGCAGTAATCGCATGTGCATAGAGTACAGACGGCTGAATAGGGTGACTGTAAAGAACAGGTACCCCCTCCCTTGCATTGGTGAATTATTTGATCAGTTGCAGGGTTTTTGTGTCTTCTCTAAAATTTATTTAACGTCCATCTATCACCAGCTGAAGATCCGGACAATGGATGTGCCAAAAATTGCTTTTCGAATAAGGTATGGAGACTATGATTTCTTGGTTATGTCTTTTAGACTTACGGATGCATTGCTGCTTTAATGAGCCTAATGAATGAAATCTTTAAGTCGTATCTGAATTTGTTTGTTATTGTATTTATTAATGATATATTGATCTACTCAAAAAGCAGGGAAACACATGAAGAGCATCTGAGAATTTTATTGGGATTGCTAATGGAGAAGAGGTTTTAAGCCAAATTTTCCAAGTGTGAGTTCTGGCTAGATTCGGTGGCCCTTTTGGACACATAATTTCTAAGGAGGGAGTGATGGTAGATCCTCAAAAGATTGAAGTAGTGAAGATTTGGGCAAAACACACTAATGTTCCAGAGGTTTGGCTAGCTACTATAATCGCCTCGTCAGAAGGGGTTAGCTTCCATTGCTTCTAAGCTAACCAATTTGACCAAGTAGAATATTCCATTTATATAGCCAGATGAGTGCGGAGAGGTTTTTGAAACCCAAGACCTTGTTGCCTACTGTATTCCTTGTTTGTGGAAGGCAAGGATTTCATTATTTATTGTGATGCTTCTTATCTGGTCTGGATGTAGCGTTGATGTAGGATAGGAATGTAATTGTCTATGCTTCCAGGTAACTAAAGGTGCATGAGCGAAATTATCCAACTCATGATTTGGAGTTGGCGGTAGAAGTCATGGAGACATCATCTATATGGGATCAAGTGTGCAGTGTATACAGATCATCGCAGCTTACAACATGTGTTCACTTAGAAAGACTTGAATTTGTGACAAAGGAACTAGATGGAGTTGCTGAAAGACTATAATGTTACTATTCTCGATCACTCGAACAAAGCTAATGTTGTGGCTGATGTCCTGAGCAAAAAAGTAGGGAGCATGGGGAGTTTAGTTCATTTGCAGGTTTCTAGATGTCCATTGGCTAGGGAGGTTCTAATTACTTTATGAGATTGGGGTGACTGAGAAAGGAGGATTCTTGGCTTGTGTGGAGGCAAGATCTTATTTTCTTGACAAGATCAAATTGATGCAGTTTGATAATGAGAAGCTAAGACGAATTCGTGATATGGTCTTGCAGGGAGAGGCCAAAGAGGTTATAATTGATAAGGAGGGTGTCCTAAGGATTAAGAGACGGGTATGTGTGCCTCGTGTTGATGATTTGATTCAAACTATTCTTTTAGAGGCTCACAGTTCGAGGTACTTCATACATCCTAGTGTAACCAAGATGTATCGTGATTTGAGACAATACTATTCGTGGATTAGAATAAAATGTGACATTGTTAATTTTGTTTTTCCAGTGCCCGAATTGTCAGCAGGTAAATTATGAGCATCATAACCTGAAGGGAAACTTCAGAGAATGCTCATTCCTAAATGGAAGTAGGAAAGAATTTTAATGGACTTCTTGGTTGGTCTTTCAAAGACCTTGGATATGTCGAGTCAAAAGAGTTTCATTTGGGATGTGTTCGGTTAAAAGTTTAAAAAATGTTATTTCGAAAAAACAAGTTCATTCAAAATATCCCTTAATCAAATTAGAAAAAAAAAATTTCAATGTTCATACTACTTTCAAAAACAAATTGTAAAATTTAGAAAACGTTTTTAACTCCAGCCCACCCCACCCCCCCCACCTCTTTAGCAACCCCTCTACCTCACCCTACCAACCCCCAACCAAAAAAAAATTGTTACATCACCCCCTCCAAACAATTCTTTTTCTTATAAAAGAAGTAGTTTTTTAAGAATAAAAAAAAAGTAAAAAATATTTAACCCTCCTCATCCTCATCCTCATAAGGTGGTGTGGCCTCCAAGTAGATAAAGAAAGAAAAAGAACATGTACACCACAAATTTTCCTTATCTCTCAAGGCATTCTGCTGAGCATTTTCATATAGAAACAAGTTGAAACAGGGGTGACATAACACATATCAAAATGGCAATTCTTACTCATCATGATGAACAACCACATTTTGTGCTATTTCCTTTCATGGCACAAGGTCATACCATCCCTATGATAGACATAGCTCGTTTATTGGCACAAAGAGGTGCTATTGTCACCATCCTTATGACACCTTTAAATGCTATCAGGTTCAATAGTGTCATTGCCCGTGCAATAGAAACAGGACTAAAAATTCATGTAGTTCACCTCTATTTTCCAAGCATAGAGGCAGGGCTTCCTCAAGGGTGTGAAAACTGTGATATGGTTTCATCACCAGACATGATGAAGACTTTCTTTTTTGCTACATATATGCTTGAGACACAAGTAGAAGAGTTGCTGCAAGATTTGAAACCATCACCACCAAACTGCATAATTTCTGATATGTGCTTTCCTTGGACAACAAAATTGGCCAAGAGAATGAACATCCCTAGGATTGTTTTCCATGGAATGTGCAACTTTTCTTTGTTGTGCCTGCACAATTTGAGAGATAGGAAGTTGTTGGAGAGCATTAGTTCTGACACTGAGTACTTTTCAGTGCCTGGCCTTCCGGACAAAGTTGAAGTGACCAAAGCTCAGGTAAAAAGCATGGTGGATCCAAGCAATACTGAATGGACAGAATTTGCAAACCAAATGGAGGAGGCAGAGGATCAAGCATATGGAATAGTGGTGAACAGCTTTGAGGAGTTGGAACCAGAATATGTGCAAGGAGTGAAAAAGGCCAAAGGTTGAAGTCCATGACCATCTTACCTCAAATTCTATCACATTATGTCCTAGTTCGTATGAGCCCAATTCTTTTTCAACAAGCACCTGAACCTATTTTAATGCTTTCGAGTGGCGCTGTTATTCTTATACATCTTAAATTGTTAGATGGAGTATATTCTTTATTAACTTAATTATACTGTGTCTGAACAGGTAAGAAGGTTTGGACAATTGGTCCTGTTTCCTTATGCAACAAAGAGAAACTAGACAAAGTTGAAAGAGGAAACAAGGCTTCAATTGATGAACACCACTGTCTAAAATGGCTTGATTCTAGGGAACCAGAATCTGTGTTGTTTGTCTGTCTTGGAAGTCTATCCCGTTTGCCAACATCACAAATGATACAACTTGCACTTGGCTTAGAGTCATCTAAACGACCCTTCCTATGGGTTGTCAGACATATATCAGACGAATTTAGAAAATGGCTAAATGAAGAGAACTTTGAGGAAAGAGTTGAGAAACAGGGAATTCTAATCCATGGTTGGGCACCTCAAGTACTAATATTGTCCCACCCTTCCATCGGAGGATTCCTGACACATTGTGGATGGAACTCGATCATTGAAGGGATATCGGTTGGTGTCCCAATGATCACTTGGCCAATATTTGCTGAGCAATTTTGTAATGAGAGGCTCGTTGTGAATGTACTCAAGACAGGAGTGAAGGCTGGCATGGAAAATACAGTGGTGTTTTTAGAGGAAGAAAAATCAGGTACACAAGTGAACAAGGATGACATTAAGATGGTCATTGAAAGAGTTATGGGTGAAGAAGAGGAAGCAAACACGAGAAGAGAAAGAGCTAAAAATCTAGGGGAAATGGCAACAAGGGCTGTGGAGGAAGGAGGTTCCTCTCACGTCAATTTGACAAAACTAACACAAGATGTCACAAAGCAAGCAAAGTTTGGGGGTGAAAAGTCTATCTAATGCCTCTTGATTTAGTATAAGATGCGAGATGCGCAAATGTTTTAAAATCTATGTCAACTGGAATGCTTATGTTTTAATATCTGATTATGATTATAAACTCAAGATATGTTTTACTTAATTCGAAATTTATAAATGAGTTGTGTTCAGTTATATTTTATGTGAGGAAGTAAAGAAAGCACTTTATTTGAAATTTTGAAGATGGAGTTGAAAAATAAATTATAAATTATTTTTTAAATTAGGAATTTATATTTAAGTAGGATTTGAAATTTCATGACCAGACACTTGAGTATCGTTGAACTGGTAGAGGGTCATATTCCATTTTAGTAGATTATCAAAAAATGGAATATGACACAAATAAAATAAAGGAAACAAATCTATGAGCATTAAAGGCGAGGGTGAATGAGTCAGAAATCTTGCATTGCATTATCATAACGAAAGGAAAAAAGAATGAAAAAAAAAGAGATTGCTCTTGCGACTCGGGATGAACCTTTAGCGGTGGAGGAAAGGGAAAAAGCTGTCGTAAAGTTTCGTTCTTTGTTCCGTCGTCGATCAATCTATCACTCAATTACAGGTGTTCAATCTAAGATAGCGCTGAGCGCTGATAGCTTGTAGTGAACAGCCCCATTATGAAACCAACCGAAAGCAACCTTTGGTACTTAAGTAGTTAAGATTTGAAACCCTTGTGTGCCCATACGGTCTTGTCATATGTTGCTTGGTAGACCTTGGAAAGTTGATAGGGATGTCCAACATGATAGAGAGGTCCAACATCAGTAAATAGCATAGTAGTTCACAACACAATACAAAGCAGAAAAATACTTGGAGAAGGCTGACTAGTTTTAAAAAATATGGTATAGACTATAGTCACTAAATAATGAAAAACTACACATGCACTAACCATTAAAATAGTACTATTATATATTTCCATAGTCATGTGGCTTGCTAACATGATATATATCCATTATCTAATGCAAAGAATTTAGCATTTGAATTATGAATTTTTTGGGTTTAAAGTTAATTTTTCATGATTTGTTACTCCATTCTTTCATTCTAATTTATGTATTCGTGTTTGAATTTCCTACGCACTAATATATCATTTATGAATCTTTATCGTGATTTATAATATTTTTTATATTGTCAAAACTTATATTTTATTTTAGAAAAATAAATAGATTTTATGTTTGAATTCACGAACAATTAAAAATATTGATTCTTAAATTTCATAAATTAGACAGAGGGAGCGCTTGTATTTAGATAGAAGTTATTTTTTTAATATATGTCTTCCATTATTTTATTTGGCTCGTGTTAATTTGAAATTTTTAGCCACTGAAGGATGTCACCTCTAGCACTGTACCTTGTACCTGCATCCTCTAACGTATTTTTTTAAATTTGCTTCTTGTATGTAATCATTATCTTTATTCAATTTCAAATTCTTGTGTCATCTCGGATATTTTCCATCATCTCAGATACCCTTATAGTCTTTGCTGCTTGTTATCTCGAACACCTTCTGCTTTGACTTGAGTGCGCGATCTATCTCATTTGCCTTGTTATCATAATAGTGCTTTGACTCTGACTTTGGTGATACCAGGCCCATCGTTGGAGCAACTTTAATATTTCAATTTTTACTCATACAATATAAAAACAGTGAAATCATAAAATAAATCAAATATAGACCCTATAATTTTATAATCACTCATAATTTTAAAAGAGAAATAAAAAGTATTATTACTTTATTATTTTCTTAATTTCAACCTCCCAGATACATGATCTAATTTCTCTCTCAAATCTAATTTCTTTCAAATTATTTTTACTCATTTTTTTTTCTTCTAGATACATCAGTATTAAAATATCAAAGACACACAAAATTAAAATTATTTCAGATACATAAAATTTTAAAAAAATTGTATCTAAAATAATTGCGTCTTTATCGTCTCAGTTATTTAAAATACCTGAATTATTGATATCGAACGTATATAGTTTTAGGCAACAAACATATTTATAATTTAGCAAGATGAAATTATGTATCTAACATGTTGCATTTATGTAAGTTGATCATAATTGAATTGTTTGTCATGATCAATCGGCCAATGGATTTAAAATGAAAATATATACCTACCAAATGCAATATTCTAATTACTAAAAATGTGCTAAGTAAGATTAAGAGAAATATTAAATAAATATAAAAAAGATTTCATGAAATACTTAAACAAATATAATAAAGATTTAGTAAGTATGTAGTTAAAATTATGGGAAGTAAAATCAAATTCAATCCGCCCAATTCATTTGTGTTTGAATTGGTAATTGATGTGCCAATTTGTTATTTTAATTCATTTCACACTAACCTATGTAACCAAATTGACTCATGAGAAATCTTGTTTAAAATAATTTTTATTTTTTTATTTTTTATTTTATAGATTCTTTGGTTGGGTCTATTATTAACACACGCGTAAGGAAAAATTACTTATTGAGTATTTTTTATAAAATACTTAATCGCTTTTAAATATATTTTTAAATTATTATCATTTATAACAATGCTATATTAAAAATAAATTATGTATATAATATAAATATATTATAAATATATTAAAATATATTAGATTTGTTTTGATAACCACACGTTTCTTAAGAAGATATATCCCTGCCATTAATTATGAGTGCAAGCCGTTCA
>JBDJHY010000014.1:11347363-11361047 GCA_039654485.1 Withania somnifera | reverse complement strand
TAACCAATCGGTCGGAGACGAACGAGAGCTGCTGCTGCATGCAACATAGCATGACTCCAAACAGTAGTGGGCAATTTCGTTTTCATAAGTAGTGGTCTTGCTATTAATGTATGCATTTAATGAATGACTCTGCGAGGCTATTTTGAGTATGAACATAAGCTATAGGATGTTCAACTTTTATCTCAATTGATAAACAATAATTATTAAAAGCTTGGGATGTAAATTTTACAGCACTATTAAGGCGGATGACCTTAATAGGATAATCTGAAAATTGCGTCCTTAATTGAATTATTTGTGCCAACAATTTTGTAAATGCTAGGTTGCGGGATGATAAGAGGCACACATGAGACTACCTCGAAGATACATCGATTAGGACCATAAAATATCTAAACACTTTACTAGATGGGTGGATAGGTCTACATATGTCGCCATGTATACGTTCCAAAAATTTAGGGGATTTGATGCTAACCTTCATTGGTGATGGCCTCGTAACTAACTTATCTTGGTGACAAGCAACGCATGAAAATTCATCATTTGTAAGAATCTTTAGGTTCTTTAATAGGTGTCCAATTAAATTTTTAGTGATTCGCCTCATCATTATTGATCTAGGGTAACCTATTTGGTCGTGCCACAATCATAAAAGTATTCAAATCGGTAAACTTTTGGTTTACAATAAAATGTGCTTCAATTGGATTAATTTTTGCATAATACAGTCCAGAAGATAAAGTTGACAATTTTTTTTAAAATATATTTCTGGCATGAGACATTCTTGGTAATGCCAAGGTATTCGTTATTCATTTCGTTTATTGTCTCAATATGATACCCTTTTCGGCGGATATCCTTAAAACTTAACAAGTTTCTTGTGGATTTAGAAGAGAATAAAGTATCTTCTATAACTAGTTTTGTTCCCTTAGATAGAAATATAGTATCTCTTTCGGAGCCTTCCAATTAATATCGAGTTTCCAGAAACTGTTGTAACATTCACTTTTTTTCTCAGCAAGTACGAAAAGTATCTCTCATTTTTGAAGATGGTATGAGTTGTTCCACTATCAATTACACATATATCATCGTAATTGAGTATTGATCCGAATAAAACTTAAGGTACATTTATTTTTTCTTCTAAATGAAAAAATAAAACAAAGAAAACATTACATGGTTACTATTAAACAGATCTTTTACATAAATTTTTATTTATTTACAAGATTTACAGATATACAGATATACAGATATACACATAAACAAATCATTAAAACGATAGAACTTAAAACCATTTACATTATCGGGAGTTCATCACCTATTTGGTGATCCACTTTTCCTTCAGGGGAAAAAGCAGCTGCATCAAGTTGCATGGGCTCGATAATCTTCCGTGATAAAGTTTGCATCTGGCTTGTTTTCTTTCCTTTTCAGGGATGCTTGATATAGCTGGATTAGTCGCTTCAACGCACGACAGGTGTGCGATGAGTGTCCTTTCCTTCAACACCTGTGGCACAAATTTTTTTAAATTTTACTTGGGCATCATATCATGCCACTCATTCCTCTTTTAACGTTGCTGGTTGTTATTTACTGCAAGGTGACCATCATTCCTTCCACCTCGATCTGGGCCGCTACCTCTTTTATGCTGTTGGAAATTTGCCTCGTTTACTTTAGGAAATGGAGCAGAACCAATGGGTCGATTTTCATGATTTTTCATCAGGAGGTCATTGAAAAACTGTTTGGCAACCAGGAGATATGAGATTAATTCAGAATATTTTGTGAAGCCCATACCTCGGTATTGCTGCTGCAGGAGCACATTTGAGCTGGAAAAGTGGAGTAGGTTTTCTCAAGTATATCATGATCAATGATGTTTTTTCCTCATAACTTTAATTGTGAAATAATTCTAAACATGGCAGAGTCATATTCAGTTATAGTTTTAATATCTTGTAATCATAGATTCAGCCACTCATGACAGGCCTGTGGAAGAACGACCAACTTCAGGTGGTCGTATCTATCTTTTAAATTATTCCACAGGGCTAGGGGATCTTTTACCGTGAGATATTCTATTTTCAAATCTTCGTCAAGGTGGTGGCGGAGAAATATCATCGCTTTGGCCCAATTTTGGACCGATGCCTGATTTCCATTCTTGATTGTATCTGCAAGACCCATCGCATCTTAATGCAGCTCGACATCTAGTGCTCACGACATGTAGCCTTTGCCCGATATATCGAGGGCAACAGATTTAAGTTTATTGATATTAGACATTGTAATAAAATAAAAATATTTACCATATTTTATACCTTTTATAATATTTTCTTGAATTGGTAGAGCCTCGTGCTGATAACGTATTATAAAATAAAATATAATACAAAGCCAAATAAATTCTAAAATAGGAAAGTTTCTATAAATGGAAAGTCACTAGATAAAATGAGAAATTAAAACTAAAATTTCAGCTCACTTTAACCATATTAATAGCCACCATGGTGGTTGACACATGACATTACAAGCCATTAGTCACCAAACATGATGACTTAGTTGGTTGCCATGTGGCTAAACATAAGTTTAGTCACTAAGTCCTATATTTAGCCACATAGCTACATAATATGCCTACAACAATAAGAACAATTTTATGATTTTTCATTTAAATTTTAATAATACAAGCTTTTGTGTGAGTTCTTTTGCAAAATGTAATATGACAAGGTTGCACATGCATATTTTTTATTGAAAAAAAGATGCTCATACATATCTTACTAACTTAGGGAGTTGTACAACAACAAACCCAATGTATAGTAGAGAGTACGCAGTTTATACAACTACGTTAGAGGTGAGGTAGAGAGTCTGTTTCTGATAGACTCTGGCACAAGACAAAAATTATCTAGAAAAAACTAATATAAAATCAACAAATAGTACCAGAAATAATAGAAAGTACCAAAACAAGACTACCACAGAATAATACTACAAATCATCTAACTAAAGCAACAAAATTCACCAGAACTCTAAGAACAATACACTACAAGCGTAGCACTACGACTCCTAACTCAGCTATCAAAGCAAAGCACTCCTATCTACTAACAAGGACAAAATCCTTCGTACTATTCTTCTACCCACCACAACGTCAAGTATAGGGCCATATTCTTGATAAGCTGTAACTACTCCATGTTATGTTTAATCACCCTCTAATATCTCTTCGGTCTACCTTTAACTCGCTTGAATCCATCCATAGTCAGTCTTTCACACCTCCGCACTGGAGCATCAGTGCCCCTCTTAATCACATGTTCGAACCATGTCTATCTCACTTTATGCATCTTAATTTTCACTGAAGTCACTCCCACCTTGTCTCGAATAACCTCTATCGCTAATCCTATTTTTTCTAGTCAACCCACACATCCACCACAACATCCTTATCTCCGCCATCTTTATCCTATCCTTTGGATGTGAGAATTCTTGATTGACCAACACGTTTGGTCATTCTTTCCGTCTTCGGATGTTAGTTGGTGACTAAATGTCTGTAGGGTCTGGTATTCATTCAACAACTGATGATGCTGCTGAAGAATCTTCTGCTGCTGCTGTTTTTGTTGCTGGCAGTTGTCATTACCCCACATCAGCAGTAGAACTCTTTAGTTTTCTATATATCTTTAGAAGTTGGGGAGGTGAGTTTGTTGCTTTTCAATGAAGGAGGTGGGATATGTTAGGCTGTGGACTAGATGACTAAATTGACTTGGTGCTTTCATCATTTTCTTTATTTGTGTTGGTAGGAACAATCAAAAGTCAGTCAATCAAGTAATTTAAAGTAGATGATTTCAGTAGGTTGGAGAGGCTTTTATACTGTTTAAGCTGACACTATTGCATTAGTTGGTAACTAGTCCAATTGATTTCTTATATGTAGAGAAGAGGTTTTTAAGGTGATAATACTACAAACCCACGAGAAATGTATATTTGGTGGTAAAATTCAGTACCTTTATTCTTAATGTGGTCGGTAAATCTTTTTTAAAGGCATCGAAATTCTCTGGGGTATGGGCTCAGTCTTTAATGGTAGTAAAAGTTTGTATAAACCTGATCAAAAAAATTTGTATAAAATCCAAATAGATTAGTACGGATAAAGAATTTTTTCTCTAGTACATCAATAAGGAGAATCTTGTGTTGGTTTGGTGCCGGGTTTCTGATGATGTCATTAAAAAAATAAAGCAGCTTACAGATATTGAATTGGTGAAAACCACTTGGCGTATATCTCCTGGTACCTTTATACTTCCTTCCATTTTTTTCCCTTGCTGTGCTGCTACATTCCTTTCATTTTCTTTCCTTGCCATTGGTGCTACAGTTTCTATATCTTGATAGTCCAAGCAAAATCTCATAAGCTGTCGCGGTGTGGCCTTATATTTCCTGTTATTCTACCTGAATTTGGTTCTCTAATTTCCACTCCCCATTTCATTTTCTTCCCTTTTTGTGGTAATACCATTTTCTATACCTTGATATTCCATGGAAGAGCTATCCGGTGATATTTCATTTCCTGTTTAATGGAAGAGCTATTCAGTGATATTTCATTTCCTGTTTTTCTACTTGTATTTCATTTCAGTTAGACAGCTTTGTTGTAAGAGTGTTGGCCAGTTAAAAGTCTCACATTCAAAAGTTAAGGTGGCGGAGAATGAGGACGCTATAATGGATGTGTGGGTTTACTATGTCCTTAGATAGAAAGTCGTGGAGGACTACTATTAGGGTAGTAGGGTAGTAAGTTTGGGTTAGTTTTGTTGGGAGGTAGGTTTGCTACTGTAGAGACATAAGAGGCATTGTATCTTAGGTGTAAAGTCTGACTTCTTGAGTTTTGGGTAGGTTTGTTGCCCCATGTAGTATGAGTTAACTAATATGTGTTGATAGCCTTGCATCTGTTAGTACGTTATTGTCTTATTGCTTATTGTTTTTTCTTCCCATAACGTCACACCAGTATATTAGGTGTTTTTATATTTTGTATTTTATATTCTATATTTTATTTTGTATTTTATATTTTGTATATTGTACTGTCTTGAGCCGAGAGTCTTCGGGAAACAACCTCTCTACCTGACATAGGTAGTGGTATGGACTGCGTATGTTCTACCCTCACCAGACCCTACGATGTATGGGAATATACTGGGTATGTTATTTATTTTGTTCTTTTATATTTTGGGTGGTCATGCTGTTATGCCTTTGATAATTCATAGGAATCAATGAGCCTTTAGGTATTTTCACCATGTTATTTTGCATACTGGGTTGGTACATGTATATATATATGGAGTACAAGGATGTTAAATAAGGAGAGAATGGGCTTTATGATGATATTAAATATGGTAGAAGGGTGGGCCCATTGTCCACTTAGTTTCAAATTGTGCCTCAGTGGCCCTTGGAGACTTTTCAGTCATTAAAAGAATGATAATCTAATATGTTAATGTTTGAAATGTTCGTCGCGTTTTACTTCTACCAACTATAGTGATGATGAATAAAGAAACAGATTTTAAACTATGTTAACTCTTGCAAACTCGAAATTTAACAGAAGCAATGGTGTAGAATTGAGTTGATAAAAGAGGGTGATGGTGGCAGATCAGCAGAAGTAAAGGTTATTCTGGAAATTCTTGATGCTAAAGTATGATATTTTAGTGTTGATAACAGCCTTCGGGCAAGAGAAATCTGTATACATTTTCCTTGCTAACATTGCTTGAGGATATCTGGGGAAGAAATGCAATAAACTATTTTAGCTCACATCTAGACTAGGTGAATTGCCCAAGTATGTTACACTTTCAGGTTCTCAGGGAACAATGGAGAACCATGTTTTAGGTTGCTCCCCTTCTTGAACTGGTAACTCTTTGTATATACGGAGTTTTCACCTTTAATGCAATCAAATCATATCTTTTCTAGGTAGTAACATGATATCTTTCTGATTAATAAAAGCAAAAGAATATATTAAGTGGGGAAATTTGCTGTTTCTTCCTATTTTCTTTGAGCTGTTGGGAATAGGACTTTGTAAACTTCTATACATCATTTTGCAATAAGGAGGACGTTTCTCTTTTCTCCATTTTTTTTCAACTGAAGGTAGTTACCGAGCCATCTTGTGGGAGACCTCGACTATTCCACCAAGTACTTGTTACTCCCCACCATCATAAATATTGGATACACTCTGCCTGCCAAGGCTTAAGAGAGATTTAAGGAAATCACATATTCACCTAGTGTTTTTTTTTGGTCTCTATTGGGATTTGAACTGTAGTTTTAATGATTTCATCTGGTTCATTGACCATTTGACCACATCCTGTATGCCCTTTTCTTTCATTTCACGTCGATTACTTTTGATTGGGAGAAACCTGCATGTCAAGCCCAAGAATGCGTATTCCCCTCATATATCTTTAGAAAAATAGTACTACCTCTGTACCATTTTATATGTCCTAGTTTTACCAAATTGCCTTATAATGTTTATCAAATTGCCTTTATTTAAAAAATGGACTACTATTTTTTCTAATAAAGTGGGACCAATAAGAATAAAAGAGTAATTGTGCCTTTAAAAAATATCAAATAAGGAAATAGATCATTCTTTTCGGGACGGACCCAAAAGGAAATTAAGTTACATAAAATGGGACAGAGGGAGTAACTATTACTATATTTTCTATTTGCTACCTTGGAAATGTGTTTTATTCTCCCACTTGATGCTTTGGACCTTGGCCTGCATGAGTAGAGGACCTGCTAAGTTATCTGCCTGCTTTGGTTTATTTAAATTTGCAACAGAAATAATAGACGGGATGGTGAAGCACAAGATGGAAGTTGAGGCTGTAGATATTGCTTATACTTTTGGTGTTGAGGAAAAATGTAGCCCTTGTGAAATTTTGTCATCGTTTTTAGAAGAACTTAAAGAATCATTGAAGAAAAAGAAATGGAAATCGCATGGTTCACATGCTGTCGTGGTAATTCTTGAATATCATCTCGAGCACTGATATTTCAACACCCCCCCCACCCCACCCCATATTCATCATCGTAACTGCTTCTGTTGTGCCATACAGAATGAAGCAAACAAGAGGGAATTGTCTACTATGAAATCTGTCATCGAATGTTTGGAATTCCACAACATTGATCCCTCAAAGCTTATTCCTCGATTCCGTATCAGTGACAGAATTATGAGCTTGGAGGAAAAAATTGCTCGGAATGATCGAAGAAGGGAGAAGGTGGTGCAAAATCGGAAATTTGATGAAACTGGGTTGTCTAGAAGGTTTGAAGAGAGACAAGCAAAACGCACACGTATACTAGGTTCGGAGCATCAAAGAGCTGGTAATCACATCAGTAGCCAGAGACCCTTCTTAGCAGGTGGAACTGCTGCCCAAACTTATGGTTATTCTGTGTCATCATCAGTATTGCCTGGACCTGTTGCAGGCCCAATTCCTGATACTGTTCCCGGCTCACTAGCAGCAAGTCGGGGAGATATGGTTGTGGGTGGAGCTAGTTCAGGTATAATAGGCACAAATAATGCTCTACAAGCTGGCTCATATGCTGGATTTCGTGGTAGAATGCCAATTGAGGATAAAGCTGGACAAATAAAAAGTTACAATAATCAGTTATATGGATGGCAAGGGAATGCATCCATGCATGAGAGGGCGGTCTCCAACAGCTATGGATACGGGCTGTCACCGACGTGGCAAGGCTCTATGGGGTTGCCAAACCGCGTTCCTGTTGGTTGTGATAACCGGCCTACTGCTTCTGATCCTTATCAGTTGGCTTGTACTGTTCCAGGAAGTGCGCCATATCAGAACAGTGATTCTCATTCAGTAGGTGGTGTTCCCTCTGTTAATCATCGTTCATCCTACTTATACCAAGGGACATATTATCCGCAAGACATGCAGTAACGTCTAGTTTTAGTTTCGCTTCTTGTAAACGCTTTGAAATTGAAAACGTTTGTGGGTGTAAATTATACAGTTTAAATGTGCTTTAAGGAAGCATCATGATTATGTGTTGCTCTCATAGTTTTTCCAAATTCGACTGTTTTAAAAGTCTTTATATTGTTTATATTTAACAATTAAACTTAATCTTAATAGAAATGAATGCTAATAAGAAGAATTTTAGAAAAAAGATTTGAACTATACAATAGTGTGAAGTACTTATAGAGTCATTTCAGAACTAATTATATATTGACCATAAGTAGGTACCCTGGGGAGGCTTAATCAAGGGTGATAAAAAAATCTTAAAATTTAAAAAGCCTGACATTGTAGCATAGGTAATAATTATTTGATTGGGATTAGAGATTTTTGACTCTTTTAAAATAAGCTTATAAGCCATTTTTTTAAACTAAAAAAATAGCAGTTGTTTCTACTTCAACTATTATTTCCACTCTTTCTCCAGATTCTTTTTTTGTCTTCTTCCTCCTTTTCCTTCTCGGAGGTACTATTAGTTGCTGCTACTGTTGTTATCTTCTTGTGGCTGCTGTTGTGTCGAAGAGAAGAGAGGTTTAGAGTTTTTTTTTTTATTTTCGTGTTTTTTTGTGATAGATTTTTTTTGCGATTTTGGAGTAGAATTTGCAATTTTAGATTGAATTTTTTTGGTATGGCATTGGGTATTGCTTGATGGATGATTTTTTGTTCATTTGATAAGCGAATATTGTTGTTTTATCATAATTGCTCATATGGATTTTATCCACTATTACTGAAAACAGATGCAGTAATTACTAAGAACTTTTCAACAAATTTTGAGAGCATATGTTTTTATATTTGTTTCAATAATTGCTGAAAATATAAGAAAGAAGTATACTTCTCGGCAATTGCCTACACTTTCTCAGTAATCTTTTTCTAGTGAAATTTTCTCAGCAATTGCTGAATCGATTTTAAGCAACAAATTCAGCAATTGTTGGAGGCAATTATGCTTTTTCTGGTGAACTTTCTTTGAAATTGTTGATTCTTTTTTAAGCAACAAATTCAATAATTTCTAAGATATTTTTGGCAATTGCTGGAAGCAATTATGCTTATGATGAGAGAGAAGTTTTCTGAATAGTTCTCAGCAATTGCTGAATCTGTTTTCAGTAATAAATTCCGCAATTGTTGGAAATTTTTTGGCTGGTGCTTAATAAACTGCAGAAAGAATAATGCTTGATTTTAAAAAATCTTAATATAAGTACTTCAGCACCATCAATGGGAGACAAAATAATAATAGGGGCTAACTGCCATGGTGAATGAGTCGAATCCTACAATCGTTATATTTGGCGTCGGAAGGGTATAAAAATGGTAAAGATGATAGTGATAATTGTGCATCGAGATATACATATGATGATTTTGTCAATAATGTCATTGCCCATTGTGAACTCAATTGTCACCACATACATGCACGATTCTGGTGAAAAGCAAAAGACAACTCCTTTTAGGATTTTAATTAAATAAGTTTGCAAACTTATTTGAAAGATGAAGAAAGACTTATTTTAAGGGTATATGTCGTTCAAAGGTTGGTAGTGAGCCACAATTTATCTCAAAAGACATGGATATTTTAGTAAAAGAAAATGCTGGCAAACAAATTTCTCATAGTCCTTCTCTTGCTCCTACTCCTGATGTAGCTAGCAATACCCTCGGTGCTGTACAATAATCACAATCCAGCCATGCTCAAGATGACGAAATTGATTTTTGCATTGGTATAAAGTTTAAGAATAAGCCAGTTCTATATACTACTTTGAAAATTGCTTGTATGAAGAAAGATTTTAGAATGAAGAAGGTGGTCAACCCGCATAAAGATTTTAGAATGAAGAAGGTGGTCAACCCGCATAATGTGTATTATGTGACATGTACATCTTGAGTGCAAGTGGTGACTAAGAGCTATAAAGCTTACAAATTCTAATGGATTATGCATTAAAAAGTACAAAAAATGCATATATGTGATTTGCAATATCTTACGAGTCATAACAAACACGCTACAATAAAAGCCCTTGGTCAATACTTTAAGGATAGGGTTTTCAAGGGAAAATGCCCGTATATAAGAGATATTGAGAATTCAATCTGTAGTGAATTGGGATGCAATGTCAGTTATTGAAAGGTTTGGAAGGGAATAAAGATTGCAAAGTCTTTGGTAAGGGGGATCCTAGAGAACGAATATGCATTGCTTGATGCTTACCATTATATGTTTATAACAGAAAACATGAAAATATAACGACACTGAAGCTTGATGAAAATGATAAGTTCAAGTTTTTTTTGTTTCCTATGGAGCTTGTATTCATGGTTTTAACCATATCAGGAAAGCTATAATTGTCGAAGAGATATTCTTGAATGACAAGTACGAAGGAGTGTTGTTTTCTGCCATAGCACAAGATACAAAAAATTATATATTTTCAGTGATGTTTTGTGTAGTTGAATTCAAATGTGATGCCTCCTATCGATTGATTTTCGAGCAAATGAGAAGTTTTGTGCATGATAATCATGAATTTGCATAATTTATCACAGACATCCAAGTATAATAAAGATGGTTGATATTGTGTTCCCTTCAACTTATTATGGTTGTTGCATGAGACATCTCACAAAAAATATCCAAACTCACTTTCACAATAGCAAAATCGTCTACCATTTTTATAAAGCAACAGAAGTATATAGCGTGGATGAGTTCAACGATCACTTCAATCATATAAGAAATATGATTTCAAGGGCCACTGAACATCTTCAAGGCGCTGAATTTCGCAAATGGAGCAGGGCATTATTTCCGGGAAATAGGCACAATAATTGCTGATTTTATTTCAGTAATATTTACAACAATTGCTGAAAAATATTTAGTAATTATTGAAAATATAAGAAGATTAATTGCTTTTTAGCAATGTTGAAAAATTCTTAGTAATTGTTGAGAAAGTTTAAGCAATTGCTTAATGTATTCAACAGTTGCTACATATTTTTTTAATAACTGCTGTTACATGTGTTCAACAACTACTTTTATATCATTAACAAGTTTGATTTAGTTGTATTTTATAGGTATAAAATTATGACGATAAATATTGTTGAGTCGATTAACGTGATGTGGCTTAATGAAAACGCATAAGAACTCTTGAATGAAAAAGAGATGTAACTCCAGTTCCTTCGAAATCGGTAGTCAATCCTATTTCCGATAGGGGCAGTTGACAATTGAATCCGATTTTGACCATTTCTAAGAGAAGGGCAGAGCCTCACCTTGCAGAGTATCTCATTATCGCTCTTTTTAATGAAATAAACAAGAGATTTGGAAAACAATTTCATCAGAGGCGCAATGAGCTCCTCAATACATCAACTATGTTTGTCCTTTCGAAAGAAACAAAGATTGTTGAGAATGTCAATTTAAGGAACAGTCTATTAGTTCATCAAAATGCCAACTACATGTTCATTGTTACCGATCACAAGCAGTTACAACGTTTGATTTGCATGCAAATATTGCACTTGTAGAGTCTCTGACTTTTGCAAAATACCTTGCCCACATGCTATGGCGGTGCTCCACTACCAATATGATGATTATTTCAGATGGCGTATTTATGAGTACTCACCTCTATATTTTTCGATAAATTTATATCTTTTTCCATATGTGGAGGAAATTAAACCCGTGCCACCCGAAGATTCTTGAGAAGTTTTTAGGAAATTTATAAAGAGGGAAATACCTCATTAGTATGTTAAGCTAGACAAGTTGAAAAAAACGCATACGATGAGACAAAAATCAATCGGAGAATCATTTTCAACAAGAAAATATAATTGTTTCATATGTAAAAAGATTGTACACACAAAAAAAAAACATGCTCGGAGCGAATTTTCACTCCATTGAAACACATTTATTTTTTGAAATAACTTATTTTTTATTTAATGTTCTCATTAAATGCTTCATCATTTGTATATTAATAATTGTCTTGATATGTTATTATGTAATAATTTTTCAATAATTTATGGTGTTGAAATACCTATTTTTTAAGTTTTAAAAACATAATCATATGATTACGTCTGCAGTTTATTAAGCAACTGGTGCACAGTTTATTTGTCAGGTTCAACAATAATTGCATATTTCTAAGAAATTGCTTAAGTCGTAACTGAAAATAGATTTAAAATTGCTGAACTTATACAACAACTGCTAAAACTGCTTCTTATATTTTCGGCAGTTGCTCAACATGTCTCAACAATTGTTGAATCTGTTTTCAGTTACAACTTAAGAAATTGCTCCCCTTTTGGCATTAATAAAAAAGGAGACAATTATCAAGTATAGTAATTTATAACATTGTAACATATTTATTTTGCAATCCCCACAAATCATTAAAACCTTAAAACATCTTAAAGAAATAACATAACAGTAAGTCACACCACACTTCCATGTTTCACTCACTCACTCCTCACTTTGTTCTCTCTTTCTAGCATCTTTTATTCGTTGTATCTGCGATTGAATTGATAAAATTACAACTTTAATTGACTCAATCTTCTCAAGGTCGATAGTCAGTGTTGTGTCTATATCAATCAACTCATCAGAAGGAGTAGATGATGAGGGTAGAATTGAGGAGGGCTCAATAGGAACCCAAGTATCCCTAGCACAGACATAACTCATCCTCTTGAAGGTTTCGACAGATGAACATCAAAGTGAGGTACATCATTAAGGTCAACACAATGAAATTGAAGAATACGAGTGATTATCATTTCATAGAGAAGACATGAGAATTATAATTTACTTCAACCATGCGATTGATAATGGGAGAAGACAAGTCAAAGCTCTGCTTGACAACCAAGAAAAATATTAAAAGAATATCTTAAAGAGAGAGAGAGAATAAAAGATCTTATATGGGGAAAGTGAGTGGTGGAAATAATGTGTGCAATGACATGCTTTTCAAAAGAATTTTTTTTGACACATTCAGAGAACCATCCAAATTTAAGAAGCATTTTGCTTCATCAAAGGTATGTTCAACCTAGATGGCCATCCACTGGTATCAGAATCGCCAGACCTAAAGACTTGTTGAATACGTAGTTGAAGAAGGAACGATCAAGACCAATTTTTTTTCTTAGAACTTTTGTCGTAAACTCACTCAGTTTTGGGGATCAGATATTAGCACAAAATAGTGAGACAAGAGATTCATAAAAACCAAGGTTAGAATAATTAAAAAGATTTTTTCATCCTTGGGACTGAAAAACTTTACGGACTCTACACTGAATAAAGTCAAGAAATTTAACTAAACAAAGCGTCCATGCAAAATAGGCTTCTCTTTCAGTGAGAAAAATAGTGTAGCATAGGTGTTATTCCAAATATCATCAACCATAGGGACTAAGGAACAAAATCTTTGTCTTTTGTTAATGCTCTCCGATTCTCTATCTTGAAAAGGAGAGCGTGAGCGTCTTGATGATGAATCATAAGAGTGGAAAGAGGAAGGCATTTTGGTAGATTTGAATTGAGAGTTGGGAGTAGTGAGAAAAAAATTTAATTTTTTTGAAAGACCTGAGAGTAATGAGAGAAAAAGAGTGAGACTCGGTTAGTTTAAATAGAGGATTAAGAAAGATGGTTACAAGATGAGAGGCCATGAGCAGTTACTGTTTTTATTTTTTCAATTTTCAGAAATGAAAAATGGGTCCCGACAACAAATGGGTCCCGACAACAATCATGATGCTAGAAGATGAAAGATCATGAGTAGTTACTATTTTTAGTTTTTAGAAAAGAAACGAAATTCAAATTTGAACTAGTAAAATTGGTCCAACACTTTTCCACAATTTCCTCATCCTATCTAATTGAATATTTTCACCATTTTATCTAATAACAT
>JBDJHY010000014.1:11324545-11337206 GCA_039654485.1 Withania somnifera | reverse complement strand
ATACATTGCTTTCTGCTTTTAAGTTGTCTTTTATTTTTTTTAAACCGTGAGTTAGGCTGATCTACCAGGTGGGAAGTTAGGTGCCATCTCACCTGGATTTTGGGGTGTGACACCCAAGAATCTAATTCTCTCATACAGTGTGCCATCATCCTCATCCCCTTTCTTGTCTGCCACTTCTTAGACCTTGAACCACCTAATCCCTCCGCTTCTCCATCTCACAAGTTCGCTTCTCCGCGTTCTGTTCCTCTATCTTCTACCCTTCCCTACCTTCGCCAACCCTCAACTTCTATACACCAAGGAAGACCAGAGCTCGAACTAATTCTCTTAAACCAGGACATTCTTATCTATTGTTCTGCCCTTTTTCTCCTCTTCTCATGTGGAACCAAAAACCTACAAGAAAGAAAACTCATCTCCTGAATAGTGTGAGTCCATGTCATATGAGTATAATGTCTTGATTCGTAATAACACTTGGTCCCTCTAGTAATGTCCTCCTTATGCCAACATCGTCGAGTGCAAATGGGTATTCAAAATTAAATGACATGATAATGGGAAAATAGAGCGGTATAAATCTTGTATTGTGGCCAAAGGATATCACCAAGAAGAGGGTGCTGATTATTTTGATTCTTTTATCCCGGTTGTGAAGCCTACTACTGTTCGGGTACTCTTGTCACTTGCTCTTGCTTGTGGATGGCAACTTAAATAACTTGATGTTAATAATGCTTTCTTAAATGGAAATCTTCACGAGTTTGTTTACGTGTCCCAACCCATAATTTTGTTGATACTCAACATCCTAATCACATTTTTTTCCTAAAAAAGTGATATATGGTTTGAAATAAGCTCCTCGGGCTTGGTTTATGAAACTAAAAAAATTTCTGGTGTAATAGGAGTTTCAAAGTTGTTCTACTAACTCCTACCTTTTTTTCTCAATCATAGCTCTTCTATTACCTATCTTTTTGTCTACGTAGACGATATTATTCTTACAGATAATGACTCTAATTTTATCTCCAGCTTCACAATGACTTTAGATTCTGTTTTCTCCCTTAAGGACGGCAATCTGAGTTTCTTCCTTAGGATTGAAGTGTTGCATCACAGTTGGTCTTTGCTACTGTCTCAATCCTCATACATCAAGGAGATCCTACACTGTAGCCACCTCAAAGATGATAAACTATTACAAACCCTTGCAGACTCCCACCCTCACTTGTGATGGACCGCCTACTCCAGATTCTACTTTATATCATAATTGTTGGTGCATTTCAATACACAACTATAACTCATTTGATATCTCTTATGATGTTAGTCGGATTTGTCATTTTATGCACGATCCTCGGTTATCTCACTGGTCTGTATTTAAATGCATTCTACGTTACCTTAATGGCACTTTGCATCTTGGTCTCCAATTTTTCCATCATCATATCAGTCTCATCAAGCTTATTATCATATCAGTCTTATCAAGCTTATTTTAGTGTAGGATGGGCTGCCGACTCTCTTGATCGTCGCTTATACCGTGGTTATGCCATTTTTCTAGGAAGGGGGATCTTGTGAGCTGGTCTTTCCGTAAGCAAACTATTATGGCTCGCTCCAGTACCAAGGTAGAGTATAGAGCAATTGCTTTTATAGTGGTTGAAGTTGTCTGGCTCAAGAATCTATTATTTGAACTTAGTGTCACTTGCAACAAGCCACATGTGCTCCTCTCTGATAATCTTATTGCACTTTATATGTGTACTAATCTAGTTTTTCGCAGTCGATCAAAACATGTTGAGATTGATTATCATTTTGTTCGTGAGAAAGTTGAGCGAGGCTTATTATCTGCGTTTTATGTTCCGACTCAAGATCAATATGCAGATATCTTCACAAAGGCACTTGGCTCGTCTCTTTTCATTCATTTCCATGACAAGCTTAATGCACGTACGCTACGTTGAGCTTGAAGGGGGATATTAAGGATAAACAATTGTAGCCTTATCACTATATTTGAATCATTCCTTGAATATTAGTTAGCTAGTATTTAGGATATTTAATCTCATGTATATTTCGAACCCGATGTAAATACTATATATATGATGAATAGAAAATACTATCAGATTAAGAGAGACTCATTTTAATTTTCTTAAACTTCGTACCTAATCAAATTACGCCATATAAATTAAAATTATATATATCAATTAAAATTATGATAAAAATAATTTTAAAAAAAAACATCCGCAAATATTACACTACTTACCAATACCAAGGATGAGAAAGATTCCTCCCAACTTCTTCAGCTGAAAAGGACTACATTACATTCTAGTGGGCTGAAAACGACTACATAACAAACTGGTCGCTATATCCAATAGTAGCAACAACGGCAAGAATAAAATGTTTGTCATTTTCGCTTTTATTTTTAATGAATAAAATTTTATATAGTATAAGACGCTACAAACACACATGTCATACGATATGTGTACCTTTTGGAATTGTAATTCACTCAAAAGAATATTTTACGTATTTTGTAATTCTTGATCCTTCAATGTGTTGTATTCAAATGCTTTATAAATGTACATTTTTATCATTAGACAATAAAAACAATTAAGGACGAAGGCATCTTCTATGAAAGATAAAATTATGTAATAAATTAAAATTAAATATCAATTATATATTTAATTTATATACCCTTTGCTAGATTTTTTATTGTGCCACCAAACACGGCCTAGGTTTGATTTATTACACTCAATTATACTTTAGCTTTCTATCCAGGTAGGTTCCAAATGCTTTTTTCATTGTCTTTTTCTTTTTGATTTCCTATTCATTTGTTTTAATTCTTTAACATATGTGGACCCCATATTTTAATTTCAGCTGATCAATTAATTTCTTTTTTTGGTTCACTTCCACACTTCATGTATATAATTTTATATTATGTTAATTCATTTTTATTTGTCTCAACTCTTATTTACTGTGTTATGTATTTAAAAAATTTATAAATTATAAATTATAATAATTAAAAATTAAAAATAAAAATTTTTTAGTTAACTCTTAAAGTTATATTTATACGTCATAAATTGGTACAAAAGGACTAACATATATTATATGAAAATTCATCAAAAGTAATATAAATTAGAATAATAAATTATTTAAAACACCTAAAATATATGTAAAATATTTTGTTGACTCTGAAAATTTTATTTGTGCTACAATTAATTTGGATAAAAGGTGTAGCATATATTATGTGAAAATTATGTAATAATTCATAACTAACTTCAAATGTTTAGACTTCAAGTTTCATTTATATCGTATAAAGTTGAATAGAATAAAATAAAATAACATATGTTGGACCCATGTTGAAGAAGCTTTGTATTTAGTATTAAGTATATTTGACTTAATATATTTAAAAAAAAAAAAAAAACAAGCATAAAATAATCTGGAAATTAACTCTGGACCTATTTTGTACTGTTTTGAACTTGTAATATCAACTTAGAGAAAAGGTGGGTTGACATTTCACCTCCTATCATTTTAGCAACAAGTTTATTTCTTTCATACTTTTTTTTTTTCTTCAAAATTTCAATCTTCTGATTGGTATTGGAAAAATCTGTTTTCGATATTAGTTTGTAAATTATATGAAAGATATAAATCGTACTAAGTAACTTCAGTACGATGAACTCGATTAAAAAAAAGATTAGGTGAAATAGACTTTCAATATTTTGCTGATCAATATCACACTTTCTGCATCAATATATCCGAATGAGAAAGAATCAGGAGGAACAGTGAAATAGACCTTTGACATTTCACTGGAATATCATATCTCTGCACCAATTTAGCCGATTGAAAAAGGATCAGGTTAGTGCAATCACTATCTCCTTGTTGATCTCCAATCAGTCAGCCTTGTAGAATACAAATTTGAATTTCGTTTGTTCATAATATTTAAATTTATTTACATTCAAATTCCTTAAAAGTTAATTATCACCGTCTATAGAATTGATAATGGATTAATATGTTAGCTAGTAGCATATTAGATTTAGAAATTCTTTTTAAAAAGAATTCATTGGATTTAAAATATTTAAATTATAATATAACGAATTCCAAATTTAAAAAAAATTTACACTAAAAATAAATTGAAACACTCCCTAATGAAAATGGCTACGTGTCCTGATTTACATAAGATACTTCTTTTATTTACTACTAGAGATTTTGACCAGGTAATAGCAAATGTCATTCCTTTCCCTTTGAAGAAGCCATACTTTTTTTTGTTTTGAACGATTCCGCTCTAGTTATTATTTTAAAATAAATTCTGATTAAAACCTATCAAAATTTATGTAGAAAAATTATAGAAGTTACTAGCTATCAATAAAAGTGGATAAAGAATTTAGGAAATTAATGGAAGTTTTTTCTTTTTATTAAATTTAGAGCAATTAAGTTGACGATCTTTTGAAAATAATTTTTCTATCTTCATGAGGTAAGAATAAGATTTCCGCATATTTAGACCCCAATTATAAAATTTCGTTATTATTGTAACAATAACAACAACATACTAAATGTATTTTCATATTATTTTGCATTCAATTTATTAAAATGCTATATCAATATTATTCTCAATCTTAAAATGCTATATCAATATTAGTTACACTTAATTAAATTGTGCATGGTTCGATTTTCATCTTTTAAATTCGATTCATTCATTTCAATAATTTCAGGATATCGTTTTGAATTAAAAAAATTGTGAATTTCCTTCTTTTAGTTTGTAAATATATATTGGACAGAATCATAAATCTATATTTTCTTAGAGTAACAAGACTCTTAGAAATACTAATTAAATTTTTTTCTTTTTATTAAAACACCTTGCAATAAATAAAATTGATATTTATTATTATTTAAATTTGATCGAATATTATATTTTTAAAAATAATTTAACATAAATGTGTAGGCTATTTTGCTAAGAATTGTAGTTACAATAGAAAGAAAAAAATAAGTAGACACTATCTTTTCAATGTATATTCAAGAGGACACTAAGGGATCCTAAAATTTATATGTAAACTCCTAAAATATATGGAAAGAAAATTTAGAAAGTTCACACAATGTAGCCTATATATAAAGAAAATAAGACAAACATAGCTTAATTTTGATTATTACATTTGATAGCAACCGTTTTAAGTGGTTACCTGTTGCATTCACTATATTTATGTATCAACTACATCTAGTTATAAAATTTTAAATATAAATGTAATTAAAAAATAATTTAATATATTTTTATTTTTTTACTCGCTATAACAACTGTATCTAGGTATGAAATTTCAAATACAAATACAGTCAAAATAATATTTTTTAAATATATTTTTACTTTTCTTTTTCTATCCGATGTATCACACTGTATTTTTATCAACAAAAATACATGTGCATTCACGAGTCCAAGTTTATTAACGAATATAATCTTTTTCTTTGTATCTTAATTGTATTTATATTTTTTTTTTATATATTTTAGCAACAGTCTCATCTTTTCCGACTAATCTCACTGGAGCTCCGACCAACCACCAAACGACACCCTCAACTTTCATTACCTTCTCGATCAATTGATTGTTCCATGGAAGCAAACTTAGTATTTATTCCACTAAAAACTTGAAATTTTCATCTTGATTTGCCCTTTTTTAATTTAGTTTAACTTGGTGGTGGACTTTTCAGAGTGAAATTATTTTTTCTTATAGATTATATGGCTAGGTGCAATTCTATATTTACTAAGTTTATGGGTATGATCGATTATTAAAAAGACAAAAAGAAAAAAGCTTTCAGATGATATTCCAATAAGTTTCTAATTTTCAATAGTTGAAATTGGTAAATCAGCATGAATTATTGGGCAAATCATAAGGAAATAGGGGTTTACAAATTCTGGCTATTTTAACAAATATGAGCTTTAAATTTAATTTAAGGCTCAAATTTATTAATTTTTGTACTTTTTCCTATTTTAATCACGATCTTACAGATCTGAGCATCAGAATTCTATTGTATAATTCTCAATGGTTTTTTGATTAGATCCATTGGAAAAACAAAATGGTTTACTTTAAATTCATTGAAAGTGTTTGCTTTTTGTTTATATTAATTTTCTTATCTAAGGTAGTGTTGGATGTAAACATCTTTTTTTTATCTTTCTGTAAAAATGTGTTATTAGTTACGTGTGGTAGTTTATCATTGAACAATTAAATATTTGGGTTGGTTATTCATAAGGAAAAATTAAGGAAACTCCCAAATATAATTTTTTAATTATATATATTAATATGAAACTAATATAAAATTGATCAAATGAATTAAGTTTCAAGTGGGATCCAGAGATCAAGCAGTAGATTGATTTAGACTTTATGTTCCCCTTAATTTTAATTTTTTTAACTGTTGTTTCTTTTATTATCTTACTTTCTCTCCTATATTTTCGTTCCACTTCTCTATTTCCTTCCATTCCAAATTTTTTTTTTGTCTACACAATTTCAACTCCATTGTTTTCTTCGCGATGCCGCATACATGATACACTTTCTCTTACTTTTTTCTTCCTCTTTCCCACTTCGTTTTCAACCCCAATTTCTTCTCTATGATTTTAACTCGAATTTCTAAGTATCACCACATGTCAATGGTAAATATGCATGCCCATTTTCAGTACGAAGAACAACAGTAGAGTTTCGGGTCAATATATTGTTGAAACTTGGAAAGTTATAAAATGTATGAAGTGGAACAGTAGTAAACTAGTCCAAACGATAGTTGCATTGTCTCTCTTGACTCAAATTTGACGTTTGATGATGGTTTATCGAAGCTTCGAGCTTTGGCGTGATTGTTTTTCGATGACGGAGTGATGATGATAGTTTGTTGTTCGTCGTTGGTTGGCGGAGGAGGCTGGCTTGTTGTGGGATTTTGTTGTTGCTGAGTGATACGTGGTGATCGGATGACTGTTGTGGTGGTTGGAGAGCTGTTGTATTGTTACGGTGGCCGAAGAGCTGTATATATAGGTGGTTAAAGTGTTATATAGAAGGTTGGAGGGATGTTCCATTTGTATTCATAAAATATGGGTATTGTTGTATTTGTATGTGCAATTATACTTATGGGTGTTGTTCTATATAAGTCGTACATGTAATGCATTTACATGTTGAATTCAGTAGGAAACTATATGTAATTTACAATTATATATTTTGAACTTGTATATGGGTGTTGGTCATCTATATGTATATACATGTCAGGTTGTATATAAGATGCACAATACTGTTTATGTATTAAATCATCTATAATATTTAGTTATATATTCAGTAATCTTTAGTTGTATATTGAATAAAATGAAGTAAAATAAAAGTCAAACGGAAGAATTTGTATTATGTCCTTGTAATATCATTTTGTTCTAGCATTAAGCTTCAGTTATATATGAAAAAAGAATTAAAAAATATTTATATACAAATCTTAAATCTTAAATCATAAATGAAGACTGTCTATTTATTCGTAAATATAATTGCTAATGACTGACATATAACTGAAATTTTGATAATTTTATAGTTTTATATAGTATAATTTGATGAGAAGGACTTTTAATATTTAAAAATGATTGTTACCGTTAATTAAGGCTTAAAAAAGTAAGTGATATTGCATATATGATTGTATATGAATCACGCAAATAAAACTTTAAAGTAAAAAAATGGATCAAAGAAGTATCGTTTTTATTATTAAGAAACTTATTTCATTTCATGTAATTAAACTCTAAAATAATTAATATCATAATAGTATCTTAAAATTATAAAAGTCACATATTTCTAAAAATTGTATTACTAAAAATATATATATATATATAAATATATTTGTAATTTTATACAAAATATATTTGTGAATATATAAGTATATTTATAACTTTATGCAAAGTATTTATTAATACATTACCTGGTAATATTTTAATAAAAAATATTTTTTTTATAATTTATAAAAAAATATATAATAAATTAATATTAAAATTTAAAATAATTTAATTTGTATATGTTGCCCATATATATTTCGTTTGAAAAAGATACACTGCAAAATAGAAGTTCTATGAATCAAATAGGATACGAAATCTACATTATTTATTCTCTAATTATCATCACTGTTAGCACTGATACAGTATTCCAATTTTAATTACTCTGGTATACTCACAAGCATTGGTCGCCAAACTCTCCTAAGCAACCGTTGCCGGAATGTCGCTGACAACGGTCTAATTGAACGAACTCCGATCCCTCGAGCTGCCGAACCATTAGTTTCCGGCGAAAATACCGGTGTCGAATTTTCCGGTGGAGGAGAGGAAACAAACAAATCTTTAAGTTTGTGACTTCGGACAAATTCCTTTCCTTTGTCCTGCGAGTCTCCATCGACTAAATTCCGATCTGGCGAAGCATCATCTCCGGGCGACAGCGGACGATCATTTCCGCCTCCGCCGCTGTCGCCGGCACGACTGAGGAGCATACGAAGAGTTTTCCGGCGACGGAGGTGAATGACTGGGCTAGTTGTTGGACTTCGAGTTGGACTTCCCGCTACTGCACATTGTGTCGCTAATAGCTTGAATTTTTGCAGAGTTGCCATTGAATTGGAAATGAAAATGGATATAAATAAATCAAATATATTTTTTTATTTAATTCTTTTATTTATTTAATAATAATAATAATAACATATCTAATATAATTTTATAAAATAATGAACCTCACTTCTACCTTAAAACAATAAAAAGAATTATTTTTGGCTGACTCAGACTCCAATAAAAAAACAATAAGAAGTAGGAACAATATGAAAGTACAATAACAAAGCTAGGGAAATTGCTCAAATTTTATATCTGAACCAAAAGCAGCACTCTTAAAATTGTATTTGTTTGGTTAAAAGACTTTGAAGGAGAACTTTGAGAAATTTAATAAGTGGAAGTGAAATAGGAAATATGGAGATAGAAAATGAGATCTGAACTTTACTTTATTGCGTGTAGGGGACGGCCACGGATTCTGTGTTTCCTCTAAATATTGTGTTAGTAATAGTATTACGTAGTTATGAACAGTGTAATAAATGATTGAATGAAAGGTTGTATTGGCTGTCAATTTGGACAATGGAGGGGCCGGAGTAGCATTAAATAATTGTTTTTATTAAATATTCCCTACTAAATATCACTAGTACTTTTCTACGTTATTCTCACGAGTATTTGCAAATACTTGAATTTTATATGAAATATTAAAATAATGTATATTATTCTCTTTATTTTAATTATTTTATTTTATTTTATTTTATTTTGATATAGAATTTACAAAATAAGAAAAAATATTTTTGAATTTCTTGATCTGTGTAGATGAAACAATTATATTTGTGAAGCCGGCGATGAACACGTTGACAGATTATGAGAACTTATCTACTCTAAAAGTTAATAATAAGAAGGGTTTTTATTATATGTTTCCGAAGGTGGCCAGCAACAGGTTGTACAGAAAGCAAGTACTTTCTAGAGGCCAATTTTTTTTTTATTTATCTTTGTTGTCCTTTTTTTTTTATTCTAAGGAAGTTCTATAATGAATTGATTCAGAAGGTGAAGAACAAATTTCTAGTTTAAACGAATAGAGTATTACCTTGACAACAAGGTTGTGCTTATAACTAATGTGCTACAGAGCTAAATTAATATTTAAATGGGGATTCATTTACTGATTAAATAAAATGCAAATTACAAGTAGTGTCATATTTCAGTAAAATATCGAAGGTCTGTTTCACAATTCCTTCTGATTCTTTCAATCGGTTAAATTGGTGCACGGGGTGTGATATTTCAGCGAAATATTGAAGTTCACTTCCCCTTCACGAATTTAGCCTATTGAGAAAGAATCAAGTGGACCTTGATCTCCTTTATACTACATTCTATTATGTCAATCAGTCATCCTTAAAAGTATAAATTTAAATTTTATTTGTCGATAATATTTAAATTTATTTACATTCAAATTGGCATGCTTAACACTAGTACCCGTGTAGGCCTTGTCATTTAACTCAAACGGGCACCCCCAATGTTCTCGTTACTCCAAATTTATAAATAATATAACAACCAACTACTAATACTTTATAAAAAGATCAAAAAATCTTAACTTACCTTGGAAACAAAGAATAAAGATCACTCGTGCATTTTTCCTTCCGCAACACCTCCGAACGTGCACGGTCTAGTCATAAACATAATATGTACAAGAAAATATAACAATTAATACCCATATCTCAATATTTTGAAGCTTTATTCAAAATTCCATCACAAGTCCACAAGGCAAAAATTAAAATTTTATGGTGAAAATACATTATTCATCATATGAAAAATTTAAATATCAAGTTTTAGCAAAAGTCCAATGCGTTTTGTGATTCAAAATCTTAAATTTCTATTTTTCAAGTTCATGAGAAGTTTCACCATTTTTGCATTGAAAATTCATGAATGTAAGGTGAAATCGTCATAAAAATCAATGAAATAGTGCTAGAAATAGTTACCCAATAGTTTGGACTTGAGTTTCCTCTTTTAATTTTGCAAATATTGAAGAAAATCGCTTTGGGTTCAAGAAAATATAAGCAACAGTTGTGTGATGTGTGGTAATGCAATAGAAACGAATGATCATTTGTTCCAACAATGCTCCTTTGCTCAAAGTTTGTGGGGAAGAATTTTATAATGATTGAACAAAAGGACAACTCGTGTAACTAATGAAAACGAAATGAGGGAATTTATATGAAAACAAATCAAGGAAAAATCAGTCTGAGATGGAATCTTGAAGATGATGTACACAGAAGAAAACACGTTCATGCATTGTGGATAGAAATGAACTTCAATCATAAGGAGAGAAATCCAGAGAGTCTAGCCAGAGAATTAACATGCATCTGTAATGTTAGAACTTCTGCAAAGATGCAGAAAGTGTTATAACAACTAGCTTTTTTATTAGATTATTCTTTGTATAACTAGAATAAGACATTTTGTTTTTGTGAACTACGAACTGGAACAACAAGCTGGGATGTAGCTTAGCTAGGGTGCTTCAATTCCTTACTTGGTGATTAGCACAAGTGATTAGGTACCAAATAAAATTTGAGCAGTTCGTGAAAAATTTCAAAAAAAATGAGTATTTATACCAAAAGATGCCGATAAATTGACCAAAATTGCCAATTTATTGGTTAGGACAATTCGTCATACCAAATTATTAATTTATCAATGGCTAATTTATCGGTCAAAATGACGGTAAATCAGTCACACCAAATAGTGTTCCAAGAATAATTCAGCCAACTTTCAAAAATTGGAACGGGCCTTTGAAATTCGTTTGGAACCTTGTGCAAATGAACCACATATGCAATCATATTAAATTTGATATTTTAGGCTCAATGAAAGAATTAAAACATGAATCAGATGTCTCCTTGATCCAATATCCATTAAGAATTCAAAACTAACTTTTGATTCAAAGTACCAAAATGCCTCCGGGAACTACAAAAAATAAACAAAACCTCATTTAAATTAAAAACCACCTCCAAAAAACCAACGAAAATTATTGAATTTCAAATCCGAGCACTCTAACTATAAATGTTGACCCAAGTCAATAATTCCTCTTAAATCCCTAACTTATCCCTTTAAACCACTCAAAATCAACACAAATGGGTCAAAACAGAAAATGAAGGTCCTCCTCTACCAAATTCCACATTTCGGAGCTGGGTCAAAACAGAAAATGAAGGTCCTCCTATACCAAATTCCACATTTCGGAGCTAACGAAACAAATGAATTCTAATCCAAAGCTCTAAACTCCAAATATTAACTAAAATTAACTATTTCACACTTTAAGCTTTGAAAACCAAAACTCTTTCAAACTAATGCATAATTTCCTTCTGTTCTCGAACCAACCATGAAACTAAACTTAGTTTGACATAATACAATCACGGAAAATAGAAAATTAGTAAATTATGCTGAAAACAAAAAAATAACCCTGAGGTTGATTGCATCATCCACTACTAAAAATCATGTTTTCCCTCGAACTTAAGAAACAATGAAGTATTGACTCAACCCGGAGCCTGAAAAATAACTTAGAAAGCTTGTTTTTGTTTTTCAAGTGAATGTTTCAAATTGGCACTACCACGATATACCACAAGTTTGAATTTCTGAGTCAAAACCACGAAGCTACACATTAAGATAGTCAATGGAAACCAAAACTACAATAGAACCAGTGTATTTCCACACCTCCGCGATGACCAAGATACCCCAGGTTACTCCACAAACTTAACCCAAGCTAGAATCTCTAAACCACTCCAGAATAATCAAATGGACTTATTTCCTCACCTCAATTTGAATTTCTGGACTAATATCACCCAAAATCGAATATGAAGCTGAAAATCAACTAATACTCGCCTACCAAGTAGCCATATCAAAACCGACTCACTCATAATGGTGTTATCCTTTCGCATAAATTTTTAATGGAATTTAAACTGTGCATTTTGATATAAATCAACTCAGACTCATCGAAGATGAACCCAACTATTCTAGTCGTTAATACCTAAATCTGAATAGATTAGCCAACTGGAAAACAATATACGCTAGCACACAAAACCACTAAAACTTTTTATAATGCTGGAACGATGACCTTTATTGCTCACAACCCCTTTTGATAGAATTGAAAAAATTGTACGCATTAACCATTTTGGTACCAATGAACCACTCAGACCAACTATGTTTAGAAACTTGTTGACT
>JBDJHY010000014.1:11304152-11316467 GCA_039654485.1 Withania somnifera | reverse complement strand
GTAAACAAGCAATGAGAGAACTCCAAGAATATTTAGTGAGTAGTATTTAGAGCGTACCTTTGCCTTTGAACTTACTGTGGCTTTTATAGATGTCTCTATGCCCAGTAGAAGGAAAATCGTTCCCAGAATGATTTCCTTGATTTGATTATAACTAAGTATGGTAATCCTACCATAACTCTACCACTTATAAATGGTCGTATATTCCTTGTATGATTCTTCTCCTATTTAGGAGTCTTTTATTAAGGTAAACATTAATTACCCTGTTATGTCATTATTTGTGTGGGCCACTGGCTATTGGGCCTATAATATTCAGGTGGGCCAATGTCTTTTTTCTGTACTCCTACAAATAGTCTTTTTTTCTTATTATACTTGCTTCGTATAAAAATATTATCATGTTCCAGTTTAAGAAGTCAAATTGTGTATGCTTAAAAATTATGATTTAATTTTTTTTATATAATTTATGAATAACTAACGTTTAATTTTAGTATAGTGAATTAATCTAACAATTAAGCTTCAAAAATTAGTCAAATTAATTTTTAAAAAATAAAATGAATCAATTATTTGAAAAAAGAAGTAAATATTTGTAGTTTCTACACTATACTTTTTTAAAAAATAAATAACTATGCATACTATTATTAAAAAGGGAAAAGGGCACAAATATATAATTTTAGTAAATTATTTCCACTGAAAATAGCTATAGGATTAAAACTTCATCTTTTAGCCAAACGGTACGATTGTGGTCCCCTCTAGCCCCATCCACGTGTCGCCACTCCCTTTTTTCTTCTTTTTTTTTCTCCTTTTTTCCTTGTTTCCAGCTTTCTTCTTTCTTTTTCTTCCTTTTTTTTTTTTTTTGCTATTAAATTTTTTAAGAACCTTTTATTTCTTTTAAAAATCTCTACTTTCTTCTCACTCTAATTTTTTCTTTTAAATTTGATTAAAAAATTTTTATTGCAATTATTTTTAATAAAATAATTACTTTTTATTCATTGTTTTTTTATAGCTCGTTTTAAAAATTTTTAGCTTTTTATTTAGCAATTACAATGATATAATTATGTTAAAAACATATACATATATACAATAATGATATTTTTTATATCTATATATATGTTGTGATAGATATAATTTTATATAATAATAATATTATTTCTATACACATCCTCAAAATATATATTCTATATAGAACGATACGATTTTCACACACATTATGTTTTATATAAATACATACTTTATAAATAATGATGCATTTTGTTTCATATTATGCACAAATAAATATTCTATACAATAATTATATGATTTCTATGCACATTCTATGCAGTGTTTATATATATTTTTTATGCGGATGCATATCTTATGTAACGACCATAGTTTTGATACAAAGTCATAAGCATGTCATTAGAATATTCATTTATTATGCAGATTTTACAGAGTCTGAATAGATCATGCATTCACTATACAGTTTTGATACAAATTCTAAACATCTTTTATAAAGTCTAGCATATTCATTTACTATATAATTTTTTTTACAGAATCCGAATACATCATGCATTCACTATACAGTTTTGATATAAATTTTATGTATCTTTCATAAAGTCTATAAGAATATACTGAGAATATATATTTACTATGCAATTTTGATGCAGATTTTATGTTGCTTTTATGGAAGACATTAATATAATAGCATGCATTCGATATATAGTTTTGATGCAGATTCTAGGTAACATTTTTGTACCTTTATAATAGAGATATTTCAATCTTAAACTAAATACATATAAGTATATTTTTTTATCTAAGTGTTAAAACAAATTGTTTTAGCAAAAAAAAAAAAGGCAAAATGGCCCAAATTAAAAAATGGCTACAGTTTGAAATTTGTTAGGCCGACTGGCCCATTACTTGGAAAATGACTCATTTATGGGTCAATAGTTTTAAAAAGTATTATAGTGCATCTTTTTTCCTATTAAAAAATGAGGGGGGCCAAAGCTTGAAAGCCTAAAATAAAGTCTTTAGAGGGGCCAAAGCTTGAAAGCCTAAAATAAAGTCTTTAGAGGCTTCACCCCTCTAGCAAGCCTTGCTTAAAAAAATAAGTATCGATTTTATGTTTGATTAAAACTAATTATTATGTGTTGTCAATACTACATGAAAGTATAATTATGGTTATTTTCATCCACTTTGTATGTCTGTATTTCAACAGGAGTTTATTGGGTTCTATCTTTTCTTCTACCTATGAGTGTTGGTTTTTTTTTTTTTTTTTTTTTTTTTTTTAGAGGATTTGTTGTTTTTCTATTATGTTTACGTGGAGCTAAACCTTTCATTCATGGTTTATGCTTTTTGATTTCAATTAGTTGGTTGTTTGATCACCAATGATTACTATTTACGAATCTTGAATTGAAGTATGAAAAATGAGAATTCAAGATTGCTATAGCATTAAATAGAGCAAGATTTTAACCTTGGGCATCAGGGAATAAATTCTCTCAGAATAAGCATATATGATGAGATTCGGGTTCCGAATCTCAGCACAAGATTGAGAGAGAAAGAAACAAAATAAAAAATATGCGAAAATTTAAATAATTTACCGGTTTATGGGCAACAAGGGACTTTTATACTCTCACCTCCCAATTGAACCAAGAAAAAAAGAAGAAGAATCCAATTAATATAATCTAGTTACAACGTGAATCCTCAAACGAAATACCTTCGATTAAATTGAATAGAAAGAAGTTAAAGTAGCAACTAAAGGATTCCACCTCGACTAACTGATAAACTACGGAAATTAAAACTAAACTATAATCAGCCAAGGGCTTCTAATATTTATCAAATTTTTGTGTTTTCTTTGAAAGAAACCCCCCTATTTAAAGCCTAGGTTGAGTAGAACAACAAGTAATTTGAAGTATGATTAGGAAGGGTTTTTCAGCCAACTCACTCTTCTAATTGGAGTGAAATTTGTTCTCCTTCGTTGAATTGGATTGGGTCAACCTCCCTTGGGCTTGAATCAACCTCCCTTGGGCTTGAATCTTCCACTTGGTCTTGTGTGGGCTGATTCTAATCCTTTCTTGGACTGCCTCATAGCTGCCTGTTTTAGGTTCTTTTTAGGCTTCAATTATTGGTATTTTACAAGCCCAAATGTTGTAAATTATCCTTTGGGCCTTGTACATTATTTCTCATATAGCCCACTTCTTCATCATAGTTTGAAAAACCTATTCCTTAACTTGATTCCTTATAAATTATCTTGGAGCTTGATTGCTTTTCATATTAGCTTGGTTGCCATCCATGCTCCTATCATATACCTTGTCAGTTGAGAGAATTCTCAGTGTTTCAATTGAGTGCATTTGCTGAATACTTGAACAATTTACAACAAATTACAAAAGAATAGGGAGATAATATAGCTAACAGGACTTAGCCATATCATCTAAAATGTAGCTAATTGAATTTATCTATATCTACTTAGAGATCAGCTCCATCTCTAGCACTAACTAATGGAGATTAGCTTTATCTCTAACATCCCCCTCAAGCTAAGAAGGTTTACCCAAGATTCTTAGCTTGAAACCTGCTGGTTGAAAAAGGCTTAGTAAAATTATCCGCCTATTGATGGATAGATGGAATAAATTGCACGGATGCGTGACCAGTCTTGGATTGTTCTCTGACAAAGTGAAAATCAACTTCGGCATGCTTCGTTCAAGCCTTAAAACACGTATCAACTGCCAGATATGAAGCTCCAATGTTGTCGCACCGTATGATTGTGGGGTTATGGATTGGCTGTTCAAGCTCTTGAAGAAGACAACGAAGCCAAATTGTTTCTGCTGTGGTATTGGCAACAGATCGATACTCAGCGTCGGTTGGTGATCGAGCTACTGTTGGTTGCTTCTTAGCTGACCAAGAAATTAAATTTCGTTCCATATACACAGCAAAACCTCCTGTGGATCTCCTATCATCTATGCTGCCTGCCCAAATCAGCATTACGAAAGGCTTGAAGTGGGGAGCTCGGGAGCCAGTTAAGTGAGTAATAAGAGTCCTTGATACAAGGTGGATTTGACATATCGAAGAAAACGTTTGCAGGCTGCCCCATTGAGTGGTTGTTGGTGCTAATAAAAATTGGCATAAGCCAAGTCTGGACTAGTTAGACAAATATATTGTAATGCTGTGTTAGAGATAAAGCTGATATCTAAGCTACCTAATATATCTTGCTTGGTTAATTTAAAGGAGCCGTAAATGCATTCAGGTTAAGGTTCACAACGATAGACATATAGGCGTATAAGGATTTGACTGATTCTTATTCTTAATATTAACCATGTTAATCAATAACTAGATAAATAGAAATTGAATTAATTGACGAATACAGCATAGTTGTTAGATAGCTCATGGCCCTCGATCAACTTTATCTCACCGATAACATAAAATTCAGCTCTTTCTTGATGAAGTTTATTTATTTGTTTTCTTTTTATTCAGTTAGTTTATAATTCTATGATTGGTATTTATTGCTTAAATAAATAAATAACATTCATTAAATTTAATAAATAATTAAGCGCAATTCCAGGGGATTCAATTTTCAATTTCTAAGATTACTATATATTATTTATAAGGAAAACTTATTTTTTATCCCATTACAAATTCTTTTTAGGCTTTTGGTCTTTTGTCAAGAGGTCTTCATTTTTTACACATAAAGATTTCGTTTTTACACATAATAGATCTTAAAAAAAAAAATTTCTTACATTCATTTTGTAGAAAGGCAGTAGATCTCATTTATATGAGTGTGTTTTTTAGAATAACAAAGTACATACAATATATTTATATGGTTGGTCTATTGGAAAAGTTCCATGTTGTGCTGATTGGGAATTATGTGACTCCATATAATGAAATTGATATCATGACTTGCAGTGGAGTCTTTTATGTTGCACAGAAGAAATTGAGTTACCAGAAGGCGTAGGTTTTTATGCCTAGAAGAAATTGAGTTACCAGAAGGCGTAGGCATTTTCTTTATTTTTTCCAAGCGTATCTTTGATTTGTGATGAATGCACATTGACACATAAATACCCTTTTCGGAAATTCAGTGACAAGTTCTGTTTTAAAAAAAGAGGGAACAATTAACACCGCAGATGATTAACATGGAGTTGACTCAGGAGGAAAGGTTGCCACGTGAAGATGCCACGGGGCTTGGGAAGGGCAGGCTAGAGTATTAAGCTATGGATCTGGTTTTGATCATTTTATGGTTCAATTGAGTTATTCGATAGGATTTACGCTAAACATGAACTACCTTAAAAAAAATATTGAAGTGGCGGAAGCTAAAAGTTCCCTTCCCATATGTGAAGGCTAAGAATATTTTAACTTCTTGGCTCAAACAGCTCCTTAGAATCACTTCTGGTTCACAAAAATCTCATCAAATCAAAATAAGAAAAAAAAAAATTATATGTATATACTTAAATCTTGCCTAATCAACTTCATAATTTCAGATAATATCCAGTCATCTTAACATTGACAAGCATGTCAGTATTAAAAAGATAATTCACAAACACTTATACTTTATTCTCACGTATAATCATTTACTGGATATTTTATTTTAATAATATTGATATTATTTCACAAAATCGTGTAATTCATGACTTGACATACAGAAGGGAGATCAGAATTTGTAGTGATGATAACATGCTTTGTGTAGGGACCAGAGTCACCAGACAGAGAACCTCACATCAGTATAGACTCATAGCCTTCCTCCCTTTGATTCCGACGTTGATAAATAACAGCAGCACCAACAAGTAGTGCAATTCCAAACACTGCCAAGGCTCCAACAGCATTGTGCAATATTACAATCTCCCCTGTCTGCATTAATGAAGAAGAAACTAGTTAGTCTTATGAAATAGGAATACCATAGAAATAATAAGATCTTGTTTAGACGTAAGTAGGAAATCACTACTCTGAACCTAGAAAGCTTTTAATGAGTCAAAGAAATTACTCCATCTGTGGAATGCAGGATAGAACTAGGCTTTGGTGATGGTTCAGCAACCAAGAGATAGAACAACCCCATCACTCCTGTATGCTGTTGGGCGTTGCTATAGTTTGATATTAAAGTTACAGTCTCCCCTTCTGAAATCTTGATAGAGCCAGGTCTAGGATAACAACTGGACATCCCGACAATGTAACCAGCTTCATTTCCTGGTTCCTTTCCTTCCCCATAGATTGGAAAAGATGAGCATACAACACGTCCATCCTAGACCAGTGCAGCAGAAAAAAGAAAAGAAAAGAAATTAAGAAAATAATCAACATCAAACTCCAACAAGGTGCTCCACAAATCAATATAGTTTTCTTTGCTAACCACCACGACAACTGAGAATAATATGCTATTCGAACACACAACAATGTATATAGAGAAGGTGGATGCATGGCTAGACATACAAGTACCGACTATTATGACTGCTTTACTACGGCAGCCGATAGCCATGGCTCATTCACTAGGCTTATATTCCTGAGCTCCCACAAGGATTGACAAGTATTGACCACACCTAAACACTCACAAAACTAAAGCAATTAACTACCAATAATTACTATCACCTATATAATGATTAAGTTCATTGAGGAGCCACTATATTCACTCAGTAGATAATAAATCACGACCATTAATTGTCTCAATGGGAAGAAGGTTCAATTCAGTATAATAAAAAAATGTCAAGCTTTCTGCAGCTAATTGAAGATAAAATGAAATGATATCGTTCTGACAGTCCGGGATATAACAGTTTGAACCAACAAAATAGTCTTTTGAAGTATGACAATCATGTCAAATGAATGTTAACTGTTAGAATCCTAATAGAATAGGAAAAGTATATAGAAATATAACAGGAATAAAAAAAGTATATAGAATCCTACTTGAAAAAAGATTCTAACATAGTGTCTGTAAATAGGGTCTCAATGTAATAATATAAATACACAATTCAATAATATTTTTTTCCAATATTTCTCACATGGTATCAGAGCATTAGTGGAAATAAAAAAGCCTTCTTCGGCAAGATCTACTCCACATATCAAGCGCGTCAACTTATTTCCAACCACTATTTCAAGATTTTTTTCGACGAGGTTGTCCGGCAATTCCGACCCCAAACATATATTTTTTAAAGTTCCAGTCACTTTTCAATTTTCTGGCGAACAGATCCAATTTATTTTTCATGCGATTCATTAGAATTTCTGCAAATATTCATCACTGGTTTTGGTTTAGTCTTATGATTAAGTAAGAACCTTCACGGAGATCAAAAAATCAAATGTCAAAGTAAATAAAAAATCAAGGAGGGGGAGGTCGCTTTGGAAGATCTCGACCTTGGTGTAGTTATTGTAATAGGCTTGGAAACACTCGTCACGTATGCTATTCTCGACATAAGTGTAGTTATAGTTATACGCTGGGACACACTCGTGAAATATGTTATTCTTTGCATGGTCGACCATCTAAAAATGTTCAATCTAACACCACATGCAATCAATGGGTTTATTTATCTGAAGAGGAATATAATAAGTATCTTCAGTATCGATCAAGTAAGTAAATATCTCTACCAGCACAGTCTCATACCCTAGGATCATGGTGTGTAGACTCTAGCGCTTCTAATCATATTTCTAGTGATTTCTGTCAAATATTGTTTATTCATGGTCTCTTTAGCCAATGGTAACCAAACCAACGCAAAGGGAGTTAGACAAGCTAATCACCTAGCCACTGTAACTTTAAATCCCTGGCTGTCCTTTTAATCTTGCATTATTCAGTCGTTTGACGTGCTATAAATTGTGGCATACTATTCAGTCCTTTTAAACTATCACTTTGTCAAAGAAAGGAAACTTTCGGGATATATTGTTACAAAATTTTGTGAAGTCGAGTGATCAACTTGCAAATATCTTCACCAAGACCCTCGCTGGTACTCGTGTTAATTACATATGTAACAAGCTTGGTACATATGACTTGTATGCACCAGCTTGACGGTGAATGTTAGACTCCTAATAGGAATAGGAAAAATATATAAAATCCTGCTTCGAAAAGGATTCTAATGCAGCGTCTATAAATAGGGTCTCAATGTAATAATGTAGATACACAATTCACTAATATTTTTCTCCAATATTTCTCACACTAACAACACTTTTTTTTATCTGATGTTAAAAGAACGAGATTAGATATGGATTCAATCAATCTGGTCGTGCAAGTGGTTGCATACATAACCAGTGTTAAGATGCACCCCAACTAAGCCAAATATCATTAAAAGAAAAGGCTTGCTGTACAAAATCCTTTGGTTCCATCAGTAAGTTAACAGTCTGAAAATCTATTACAAACTTACACAAGTAATCCAGATTGTAAGCAAAACAAGACCAAAGAAACAAAATAAAATAGTTCAGAGTACCTCGCCATGGAGTGCTATACCAGTCCCTCCTGTATGCTGGTGAGCAACTCCATAGATGACGTCACCACCTCTAGGAAAAGTTACACTTATCTTCTTTGTATGAGTGCAATCGACATTTGCAACAGCTGCCGAACATGACTCCACCAAATATTCGATCTGACGTAAAACAAATAGCCTGAATATTAGCCAGATATATCTTAGTAGCAAAGAGCTAAAATAATTTGTGATTTATGAGCTGAATTATCATTCACTCTTGTGATTATCCTGTGTACTGGATGATGCATGTTATATAACAATTAATTTGTTGAAATGAGCAAATTTAGCCATTTTGAAATGGGATATATCCAAGTAAAGATAGTCAAACAAATGAACACTGCACAATGCTTTCTAAAAGAAGGAAACTTTACTAAAGAAGCATGTCATTAGGTCTTTTAGCTCTTGAGAAAATTTTATAAACAGACTACTAGATTTAGGACGAGTTATAGTTACTTTGGATGTGCGGAAATAGATATTCCAAGCTGATTTATGTCTATTCAACAGAACTTTAAGGCAGCGGTACCAGAAATATATACAGATAAACAATATAACACATCATAGGAACTGCTCACACCTGGCAATGATGCCTTGCCACAGTGGCTGTTGATTTTTCTGGCTTTTTCCATGTATCAGTGACATCAAGTATATAAATTTTGACAGGCACAATGGAGGCATCCCAATCAACATACTTCACCGTGTACTTCAGGTACAGGCTTCTCCTCAGTCCTTTAAATCCGTCTTTCACCCTGCATCTTGTTTCATCGTAACAACATCTCAAGCCTCCAATGTAATCTGGCTCTATATCTCGCCCATGTTCATCCTTGGTAACATTATAAAGATCACACCTGCATTCAGTACATCCCAATCTATCTTCGGCACCTCGTGTATCAATTGCATGTACATTGAGCAACCATCTCTCCTCGTATCCAGGAGGTACTTCAACTGGATTACCGACTTCTATTCCATAAGGGTCTGGAATGTACGTTATTGTTTTTCGGGTCTCAGACCCAAGGCCAAAATATTGAGAAAGACCCCCATCACATATCCCTGAGTTTCTCTTGACAATAAAATCTGATTGGTGGAACCCCAGATTGCCATGGTACTTTGCCACTTGCACACCTTTTTTATGATAATATCTTAAAACAACCCAGTGGTGAAGATATGTCTCATGGAGGGGTACCGAATTCCCTGCCGCATCAACTACTTCAGCATCAAAACTTTTGATAGCAATATGGCCTTTTGGGAAGTCAATGTTGTAGTAAAACTTGTTAGAGACAGATCCAGGTTCCAGTACAAACGTTGGTGAAAGAAAGACCTCAGATTTTACACCATTTTCTGTTACTCGAGTTTGTGAACTTGGATCAACTGTTATTAGCAGTAAAAGAACAAGTGAAAGCAACTGGTAATTTGAACAGTCTGACATCGTCTCCTTTTTCCAACTTTACTTGATGGAAGTATATCTGTTGGCAACAGAATCCTCAACCAGTTAACAGCCCATAAATTTAAGTTCCGAAAGATTTAAGCAAAAAGAGTCTAGTATTAGTTTCTATTCAGGGGCAGAACTAGCGTTCTGGATACGGGTTTGACCAAACCCAGTAGCTTTGATCCAAACCATATAAAAATTCATTGAATGTGAACACAATATTAATCTAGAATCCAGTAAATTTAGAGGACTAAAATCCCCTAACCTATACACTTCAAATTTTAGCTCTGCCTCTATAATTCTATGTAATAAGAAAGGAATGCACATATTCATGTGTCACCCGTTGTGGCTGATAAAATGAATTATACAAAGGGTCATGATTTAGCAAATAATACTTTTTCCCTTTCTAGTACTTGAAAGCCAAATACATGCAACTTTGTACAATAACATATACTAGCAATTTGAGAAAGAGATGCAAGTTAATTAAACAGTACTTTAACGTCTTTTAGTTGATCATCCACTTTTTTCTCAGGTTACCCATTTACTTGTAGGGGTCATTTGGTACACAAAATAAGTATAATAATCACGGGATTAAATTTGGAATTAAGATGGTGGAATTACTGTGGGATAAAATAGTCTCATGAGCGTAACAACAGCTTAGTGTAAAAATCATGCATAAAGCCTAAATTCTTGGAAAAGTAACCTAACTAAACTGTTATAACCAATCAAATTCTTTAATCTTTTACAGTGAATCTTTAGATAAAGTACACTGATGATCGATAAATAGAAGGAAAACAAAACAAAAGAACATCACCGGAAAACAGCAGATGGAGATAACTTTGTCAACATGATGCCCATATTCCTCATTTATACGAGTTACGTCCATTCTTTCTTGATAAAGTTGTTTCTATATGACTTATAGGTTAAAAAAAGTTCCTTTTATACATATTTTCCTGTTGAATACTTGGTGTAAAAGACTCTTTTTTTTTTTTTACACATATTTGGTCATTGATAGAACAAATGATTGGATTCAGAGCTCATATGGAATACAAAGAATCTTCAATCCGCAGGTAGATTAGAACAAGAAAACAGGAATTAAGAAGAGACAAACTTACCCGGTAAGATATTTTGGAGCAAAAATTCACTCGTTTTTCACTATAGAGACATAGGCACAGATTAGAACCTCAAAATTGTAGGAGAAAGGAATTGTCAAATAAATAGAGACCTTGACAATTGTAATAAGATAAATGTCCCTCTACGTGTCCTTTTTGCTGAGGACAGTGCTTACAAGATCGTGTGAAGAAGGATCGGGTTTTGGTTGGATTTTAGGGAAATAGTCACATGATTAAGGACAAAATTTGGGAGCCTCGGCGAGTTCATACTCTCGTGATAGTGACGCGCTCACAACGGCAAACGAAACAGCTAATTCCCATGTCTAGAAGATGACTCAGCATAAAGGTCATTTCATAGAGTGGATTACAACAAAATAATAGGAAAAATTACTTTGAAATGGCCGCCAGGTAAATTTAATTATAAGAAAAAAATAAGTAATTATATTAAATTAGTTAATAATAATATAATTGGTTAATTTTTTATAGCATTTTTTACATAAATAATAATTTTTAGATTTACTATACTTTTTAAGCTTACTTTAATTTATTATAATTTATAGCATCTAATTACATTTAATAGCTTTTTTCTTGATTAAAAATATTTCCCTTCTCTTTCTTCAAAAAAGATTTCTCCGTTACAGAATATCTTCCTTTTAAAAAAAAAAAAAAAAATCCGTTCTCTCTCTTTCTCTCTCTGTATTTGATGCGGCTTTGTACATACTATTTTTTAAGGTCAATTGTGTTTTCTTCCTTGTTCTCATAAAATCATTTATCATTTTTTATTCGTATCTGCATTGTGCTTGTAATAAATTTTTTATTTAATTTTGGTATGTTTAGCTATTTTGATTTCGACTCAGGTTTTTAGTTTTTTTTTTTTTAATTTTGCTTGTTAGTTCCTATCTGCGTTTTGCTTGTGCTGATATTTTTTTCTAATTTTTTGATGTATTATTTTTATCTATTTTGATTTTGCTTACAGCTCAGACTTCTTTTAAATTTTTTGTATTTTGCTTGTTATGATACTGTAACTTTTTTATCAAAAAAAAAAAAAAGACTTATATTTGTGCATTTTTTAGGGGTTTTAATTTCTTCTTCCATCTCAATTTTTTTTTCCCTTTCCGATATTCATAAACTTTAACACATTTTTTAGTTATGTATCTGTATTTTGATTATAATGATTTTTTTTTGTTTGTTTAAATTTTTTGTGTATTTTTGAAAGAAAATATTGATGTATTTTTTTGTCGATCTTTTTTTATTTATGCCTAGCTGCTTTGTGATTATAATACTAGTATTGTGTTTTATTTATGATAACATTAACGAAAGAATGCAAATATAATTGATTGAAAAGAGAAATAGAAAGAAGAACAAAAGAATGGAAGCTAAAAGTAGAATGGGA
>JBDJHY010000014.1:11233449-11244976 GCA_039654485.1 Withania somnifera | reverse complement strand
ATTTTAATAATAAATTAATAATATATATAAGAAATATAGATAATAGTAATAATAAATTAAAAGTAAAAAATTGATTAATTAATTAATAATAATTAATTAATAATTAATAATTAATAATAATAATAATAATAACAATTTAGTTGTATGGGATCTGATCTGATCTGATTTTATTGGATCTGATCTGATTTTATTTGAGCAGAAGATAAGTCCAAGATAACAGAGCTTAATAGAATATCTATGCAGCAAAAAGAGAACTCCTGGTTCTTACATCCATTTCAAGTCTCAGTATTGGAGTTGGATGGAACATTTCTCCTCTGTAATTCAGTTATACAGCTTTTTGGCTTGGAACTTATGTTCCTTAAACAATTTGGGCACACTGCAATGAGGATCCCAATTACACATTTATGCAACTCAAAACAAATAAGTACAGTACGACTAGTCTATTTCCTGTATTAAGAGCTAAATTGGCTAAAGGAATGGGGGCCTCAATCACTAGCCAATATGCTTTTCCCGAAATGACTTCCTAGATATTCCTCATTGTCCCGATTACTGCTACTGTTACACCTCAATCCCAAGCAAGTTGAGGTCAGCAACAAAAACAACCAAATACACCAGTGTCTTAGATACTCCTATAAATTTTTTATTTTTTTTTTATAACCAGATACTCCTATAAATTATAACCTAATCATTTCTGTTCATAAATGCTATATCTTTTTCAAGCAGTTAAGGATACCAATAGAGATTCTTTGGAAGTCTTTTGATACTGTATGTCGGAAGGAATAAATATTTTTGCGGAGTGCAAATTATTCTAATTAAAATTAATTGCAATCTCTCTCTCCCTGTGTACATGTGTGTGAGGGAGGGGGGGGGGGGCTCTATGTGTGTGTATATATATCTAGAGAGAGAGAGAGAGAGAGAGACTTCTGCAGGAGGACTGGTAACATAGCTAGGAATCAGTATGTAAAAAATGCACCTAAAGATCATAGAAAGACCGCATCGTGAACTTTACCCTGTCTGAACCATAAATAGATTGAAGTCGCACGGATTAGGTAGAACACTCATGCATTTACTTTCTATTTGATGCTTGTATTCTGCTCTTTGAGCTAGCAAATCAAATCCAATAATCCGCTTGTCAGCTCCAGCAGACATCACAACTGTCTTGTGCTGCAAACCGGCAACTCCCATCACTGCAGAAGAATGCAAACTTCTATGCAATGCTTTGGGCTTCCATGGATTTTCTCCATCTTTGTTGCTCCACATTATAACTGCATGATCACTACCACCAGTAACAAACTGGATATCATCCCATGGCATGAAGACTATATTGTTTATTATCCCTTTAACATGGGGCTTTTCCTCCAAGAAACTTAAACGCATCTTCTGTTGATAAAAAGCACATGAGAACATAACAGCACAAAGTAATATTTGATGTGATAGGACACCTGATGCACTTTGAAATACTACATACCTCAGACTGAAATACTACATACCTATAGCCTCAACAATTTAAAAAGCTGGACAGAAATTTTTTCATGAGAGGTATTGATGTTTATAGTGGAGAAGACAGGAAAACAATGCAGTTGTAAAAAATAGACCTTAGTTTAGTTTAGTTTAGTCAGGGGGAACATATGAGGAAGAGGGTTATCTGAAGACGCCAGTATTGCGGTTATCTGAAGAAAATGAATAAGGAAAAAAGGGGATACCGAGCCTCGTACGATCGTGATCATTAAATCCATTTACAATTTAATTGTCATAATAGGTGTTTCCATGTGTACAGAATACTATGGACAAGAACATAATAAGAGCTACTTTCATCCTCTCTTAGCACATGAGAACATACAGGGATAAAATCAAAGTAATATTTGATGTGACGGGACGCCTGATGCACTTTGAAATACTACCTACATACCTGAGGCTGAAATACTACATACCTAAGCATCAACAACTTCAGAAGCTGGATAGAAAGTCTTTAATAAAAAAAAACTTGATTTTTATAGTGGAGAAGACAGGAAAACAATGCAATTGTAATTAATAGACCTTAGTTTATTTTAGTTTAGTCAGGGGAAACCTATGAGGACAAGGGTAATCTGAAGAGTCTAATATGGCAGTTATCTGAAGAAAATGAAGAAGGAAAAAGGATATTGGGCCTCATAGGATCATGATCATCAAATCATGTGAATTACAAGTTAATCGTCATAAACGGTACTTCTAGGTGTACAGAATACTATGGACAAGAGCATAATATGAGAAAAACTAGCAATATAAGTACTTCATCCTCTTTAATGAACAATTTAAAATACAAATAAGTATTTCGATCTTCTTTTATGGCTCAAACGAAAAACAATATAAGTAATTTAATTTATCAGGTTAAGAACCATTGTTCAAGGAATCAGAGGACTTCCTCATACGATCCAACAGTTCTCCATCAGAAAGACCTATGATCTGGGTCTCATATGTCCATTAAACCACTATGACAAACCTTTGCATAACTTACTATGCCAAAAATTCATGTAGTGGAAGTGGACTAATATACTGCTCTGTATACAATGAAATGATAATGCAACTCAACGCAGAGGACTTAGCACATGCCGCACATAATACATGCTGTTCCAGTCAATTAGGTTTTACAGACCTATGAGCTTGGCCATATAATTACAGAGAAGTTGATCTCAGACTTAACCCTTTACCTCTTTTCCCTTGTTAAGATTCAAGATTGAAATTTGAGAATCCCCGCCATCGGCACTATAAACTGAAAAGAGACTATTGCCTTCCGGATGCCAGGCTACATCTTCAGGCCATCTCCTATGCTTGGATGAAAGGCAATCAGTGGAACTAAGAAGATTAGCAGTTGACCTGATTATCCCAAAAAGAACCAAAAAGAAAAATGTAACTCGTAATAATCAAATTACAAACATATGCTGAAACAATAAATTTAGCATCTAAAAGTTATTGCTGCCTGAAGTAGGATTTCCTTCCAAAATATAGTCACAATCTGATACTGATACGGCTAAGGAAATTGACTTTCAAAGTTCTAACATACCCTCTGTCATGTACCTGCCATAAGTTGATTAGCCCGTCCAATGCACTGCACATTCAAGTGTAACCCAAATAAGCATTCAGGATAAATAAAGTTATGCATTGCTTCATTCTATGCCAGATGTTCAAAAATGCAGAGGAAAGAGCAGAAAATACAACTAAATTGGGCCTTGGTGAAGAGAAAATGAATTGCAGAAAATATTACCCAAAGAAAAGAAATCGGCTATTGTCTTTTTTCTTTTTAATAACTGTGGTGTCCGGGTCAGATTGCACACACCTCGACTAATTCCAAGGATGCCTGTCACCTCCCACCAAAAATAGTACCAAGTAACTTCATGCACCAAGGCTAAGATAGATCGGAAAAAATCAGGTAATGTTTTTTCTTTTCTGCGTTTCTTCTAGGAATTGAACCTAAGACCTCATGGTTCTTGCCCACTTTATTGACCACTAGGCGACAACCTTGGGTGATCAGATAGTGTCTTAACAAACCAAAAGACACTATAAGCAGGAAAGACAGACTGCGGACTGCAATTCAGGAACTCAAATAATAGCTTCAGGATGGACACTTCAGATTGACCATGTCTAAATCATGTAGCATAAAAGTGGGAGCTCTATGTGATAACAACATCTTGCTTTCTTGAAAGTGCTATGTCAAGAACTGCAGTTAATCTTAAGAGCAATTAACCATAGAGGGGGCCGGAGAAGCAAATGACAAGCTTTTTCACCAAGTGTGTTCATTGCCAAATCATTGACAACTCTAGAAGCACGGAATGAAATGCATCCATAATCGAAATTTTCATTTAGCACGAGTACATGACCATCAGACTCTTAAGCACTGGTCAAGTCTTAATAAATAAAATTACCTGCTTGCAAAAAGTTGATCATTTGTAGGACACGAAATAATTGTTCTCAGCTTTCTCTTGTGTTGACTAGATATGACACAGGACGTCTGGCAGCGTATCATGCTTGCTGAAGAGTAACTACCAATCAATGGTATCAGCTCTCTATGCTCTTTCTGCTCTGTATTTAGAAAGCAAACATGATAAATACGCGAAAGTTGGTAACTTTCACATCCAAAAGGCTTTAGCCCTACATGCTACTACCAGCGATCAAATATAACTACTAAAATATTTCACGATATAACTAAAATATTTACCAAATTTCCTTTTTGTTCCTTTAGGCTGAATTTCCGAAGCTTCCTTCTCAGGCATTCTGTGACTTTTATCTGCTTTTAACCTTGTTGCACTAGTAACATGAGCAAACCCTGATCCACTCAATACTCTTGGTTTCACACCGGGAATGACAAGTGGTGGTTTCCCCTGGGGCACACTGTGAGAACTGCATTCATTTTTCTGGAAAGCGCTTGCCATTTTCTGATCTGGCACTGGTGATTTCCTAAGTGAAGGATTGCTGTCCTGGTTACATTGTGGTTTAGGTTCATACAAGCTATGCGAAGAGCCCTCACTTATCTGAATGGGACTTGTGGATCTTCTTTTGCATGTCACTGGGCTTGCCCTGTTCCCACGGGAGATAGTGGGTGCTGATACGTTCTCTCGGCCCTGAAGACGAGCTAATTTCAGCTTTGTCTCCTCTAGCCTTTTCTCTGCTTGATCGAACTGCACAACTCATCCAAAAAGGACAAAATGGGGATGTCAATTTGCTCCAAAGAAGTCCAAGAATGACTCTTTAAAGAAACAAAAAATGTATTCCATGTAAATATGAAAAGTAAATCATCCTCCAGGTTGCAGCTAACATTCACTACATCCTGCTGTATTTAATGCATCAGTGAACTGCAAATTAAATAGGAAAATGAACTGCTAATCTACAAGCAAGTCTGTATTACTATAATAACTTTAGCTCCTATTAGGATATCTTGTGGAAGTCACAAGATAAATGAAAGCTTTTTACTCAATAAAATTTATGCTTAGATATGTACGTTAATGCGTATATGGAAACAGTACAAAAAAGGTGCCATGCAACAAGCAAGCATGCAACTTCCAAAAACAGGAGGGAAAAACAAAAACCCCAGGACGTGACATTCATATATATATATATATATATATATATAGTGCCATTGCAGCTCTTAGACATCTCACCATAGTTACCAGACATATAAACAACTATAGCATTCAAAACATCAAGCTCATTGTCCATCAAAATCCTCCAAACGTCACCATTTTCCTCAAAGGTTGCGTTAGGTCACATGTTTACAATTGACATCAACATAAAGTTGAAGAATCATATAAAAAGCTATAGTGTTCAAAATATCCAAAAGTTGAAGAATTTGTTTCTTTTTTTTTTCAATCAAGAAGTTTGTAAAAACATAAAAAAGAAAATGAGTTCAGAATGAATTTTTGATTATTCCATATAGTACAACAACATACCCAATATATTCCCACAAAGTAGGTTCTAGGGAGGGTAAAATGTATGCAGTCCATACCACTACCTCAGAGTAGATGCAGAGAGGTTGTTTCCAACAGACCCTCAGCTCAAGATAGAAAATAGTTATATATAAGAACAAAGGACAATGGAAAATAAAATCAAGAAATGGAAGTAGTAAAACTAAGCCAAAAAATACAACAAACGAGATACTCAAAACACCAATCAAGCATTCCAACTCCTGACACAAAAAAAAAAATAAAGCAAACATACCTACTAATAAGCACGGACTCCATCCTAATAAATTCTACCCTAATACACGTCCTTCACATCTTCCTATCTAGGGTCATATCCTCGATAAGCGATAACTGCTCAATATCATGTCTAATCACCTCCCTCCAATACTTTTTCAATCTAACTCAACCTCGCTGAAATCAACCATACCAAAACTCTCACAATTCCATACATGGGCATCTGTGCCCCTCCTAATCACATGCCCGAACCATTTCAACCTCACTTCCCGCATTTTATCCTCCATTGAAGTCACCCCACCTTATCTCTAATAACCTCATACCCTAATCCTACAACTCCTAGTAGACCCACATATATATCGCAGTATCTTTATCCCCACCACCTTCACCTTTTGGATGTGAGAGTTCTTGACTGGACAACACTCCTTCCCATACAACATAGTCGATCTAACTGTCACTTTGTAAAATTTGCTCTTAAGTTTAGAAGCCATTTTTTTATCACACAAGACTCCATAAGCAAGCCTCCATTCTATTCACGCTGCACTAATATGATGAGTGACATCCTCGTTAATGTCTCCATTTTCTTGGATCATAGACCCAAGATACTTGAAACTATCCTTCTTTAGAATGGGCTAGGAATCAAGCTTCACTATCACGTCATTCTCAACAGCTACCTCGCTAAACTTACACTCCAAATATTCTGTCTTGGTTCTATTCAACCTGAATCTTTTAGACTCAAGGATTTTTCTCCAAACCTCCAACTTAGCATTAACTCCTCCTCGAGTCCTGTCAATCAAAACTACGTCATCCACAAATAACATAAATTGTGGCACCTTGCCTTAAATTTTCCATGTCAATCCATATATACCTAAGCAAATAAAAAGGGGTTAAAGCTCAATCCCTGATGCAACCCTATTAATACTAAGAAGTGTTCTGAGTCTCCTCCTACAATTTTTACACGAGTCTTGCCTCCATCATGCATATACTTAATCTACCTAATGTATGCCACAGGAATACCTTTAGCGTCCAAGAATCTCTAAAGAACCTCCCTAGGAACTTTGTCATAAGCCTTCTCTAGATCAATGAATACCATATGTAAGTCTTTCTTCCTTTCCCTATACTGCTCCATCAGTCTCCATACAAGGTGAATAGCTTCAATAATCAAACATCCTGACATGAAACCAAATAAATTTTCAGAGATAGTTATGATCTTCCTCAACCTCAACTCCACCACCTTTTCCAAAATTTTTATCGTGTGACTTAACAACTTGATACACCTATAGTTGTTGCAATTTTGAGTGTCACCCTTATTCTTGTATAATGGAATCATCGTACTCCATCTCCCAGCTCCAGGCATCTTTGCTTTCCTAAAAATAGCATTAAACAACTGGTCAGTTACTCCAAACCTACCTCGCCTACGCTCTTCAAAAAATCCACCAAAATCTCATCTGGCCCAATCACTCTACCACTTCGCATACTAAGCATTACACTCTTAACCTCCTCCACCTTTATAAGCCTACAATAACCATAATCACGACATCTCTCTGAGTACTCCAAATCACCTAACACCAAGTCCTCGTTCCCCACTTTATTCAAAAGCTTGTGGAAGTATGAATGGTATCTCCTCTTAATGAGGACCTCCTCCACCACCTCACCTTTGATACACTTCACTTGGTCAGGATCACAGGCCATTCGCTCCCTCGCCCTGGCAAGCCTGTATAACTTCTTACTTCTCATCACCACCTTTATCCTTTAACTTTGCACACAATCCTTCAAATGCTATTGATTTAGCCACTGTAATCGCTAACTTCGTTTCCTTCCTCGCCATCATGTACTCCTCCGTATTCACCCACTTCTCCTCTTCGGTGGTACTCTCTACCAACTTCACATAAGCCCCCCTTCTAGCCTCCACCTTCCTTTATACTTCGTCATCCCACCACCAGTCTCATACGAAGTCTACTAGATCGACCTTTCAAGACACCCAACACCTCTCTAGTCGTCTCCCTAATGCAATAGCAGTTTCATCCTACATACTGTTTAAATCTCCACTACTCCCCCAAGTCCCCATATTTATCAAATCCTTTCCTATCTCCAAGGAATTGACTGTAGTCAAGCTACCCCATTTTATCCTAAGTCAATCATCTATAACCCTATTCACCCTCTTCTTCTTGATCTCCAAATCCATCACCAGAAATTTATGTAGAGTTGAAAGATTCTCACTAGGGGTAACCTTACAATCTATACAAAGACATTTATCCCCCTTTCTAAGAAGAAAGAAGTCTGTTTGAGTCTTGGCCACCGAACCGAACTGTGGAAGGTAACCAAGTGCTCCTCTTTCTTGGGGAAGCTCAAATTCGCTACCACCAACCCAAAAGCTCTAGCAAACTCCAAAAGTGAAGCTCATCGTTCATTCCTCTCTCCGAAATCAAAGCCTCCATGTACATTGATATAATCCCTCGAAGAAGATCCAATGTGTCCATTAGAATTTCCTCTATGAAAAGCTTCTCGATTCAGGCAACCTCTAATCACATCATCCAAAAGCTCCTCATCTCCTCCTCGTCCAAGCCCGCTTACGGAGCATAAGCACTAATTTCAGATTATTCCATCAAGTATACTCAGATTTATATTAAACAGGAAATCTCAAAAATGGAAAAAAATGTATTTCCGATTCCTAATTACATATTTACAGCCTGCATGCATTTTAAACCATTCCAATATTTACAAGATATAAATCCCCGTTATACTTATTAATTCCTAATACTGACATTCTTAAGAGAGTTGAGGAGACAAAAATGTTGCCTCAACTCTCTCCTAATATCTACTTGAACTTGGGAATGAAGCAAATAGTATGGACAGGTTTTAAGTCTTCTAAATATAGCATCTAGCAATTGCACTGTCTTTACTAGAAAATTGTACCACTGGGAAGACAAAATAACCAACTAATAACGGTAATAACATGTTATAAAAACCCTTGCCTTTGAAACATCTAGCTAAAAGTTTGTAACCAAATGACGTATTAACCCCTGAGGGAAAGGACAAAAAAGACATGACAATTATCTTTTTACCCAACTTATATTCCTAGCTGAGGACATGCTTTCCACCTTATCAAGGTTACAATATTTTTCACAAGGTTAACTTGTCCACTTGAAAAAGTATGGTAATGGGATTCTTAAAGTTAGATAACAAATTCAATGCAAATAGGTTCGAGAAATTATCAGGAATATAATCAAGCCAAATAGAGAAGTTTTCAACAGTCCAAAAATAACTTCCACATATCAGCGCCCAAGAAATAAAAATGGTAACTCGCTGGACTTAATTGACTGGAATTGTCACAACAAATTTATATGCAAATTATCCCATAACGGAAATCCAATAGGCTGGCATGGAAGTAGGAAGCTTCAAAAAAATTTGAAAGGTATGAGCTTTAAACTCTGTTTGAGCTTCAAGAAACAGAACACATTACAAGGAAAAGATGGGGAATGTCATTAATGCTCTGAAATAAAGAGAAGAACTTTGTAATAAAACAAACATGTAAACATAAAAAAGGTAAATCCTCTCCCAGCTGCGTCCACATTCAACACACATCCTTCGCGAATTAAATGCTAGCTAATGTAAGCTGAGAGGTAATATGAGAAAGTGTAAAGGTACTACATCACTCTAAAATCAATTCTAAGGTCCAATAATTAAGGTTTCAAGATGGGTCTCTGACTCACACTAGATAAATAGAAGTTTTTTTACTCATTAATCGTTTAATAGAATATTTACATATGGATCCCAATGCACAATATACCAAAATGAGAAGGTGTCACAGGTCCTTCTCAGCAAGAGGCAAGCTTGCAACTGCCAAAATCGGAAAAGACAGAACAAAGATTCAACTATTCACATTCGTGTTTATCAGCAACCTTGAGCCTAGGGAGTATCAGAACGACCTCTCTACCTTCTCAAAGAGGGGATAAAGACTGCATACACACTAACCTCGAACCTCACCTGTGGAATTACACAGGGTTTTGGTGGCGGCATCTTTGTCAGCAAAACTATTGGATGTGCCAGCACTATTACTGCATTGTTAATGCCTTAAGTACTCAAAATAACAACCAGCTCATTTTCAAGTTGACATCGTCAACATGTCATAGTTTTCCTTAAAGGTGCATTGCTTCACATAATATCACTGACATGAACTGTACTCCATTTCCTCTGATTAAGTGTCATAGAGACTGTTGCATATCGTTACTACTAAACATTACATTGATACTTTATCTTCAAAAGTCCTTTGCACCAAGAACTAATGTAAAAATGTTAGGAAAGTCCCATATTTTGCAAATATAGTATCTCACAATTAGGCCTGCTTTACTGAACCACTTGTCTTTTTTTATAACCGTGGTGTTCGGACCAGCTTGCACATCTCAACTAATTCCACGAGATATCTATCATCTCTCACCAACAGTTACCTTGTAACTTTGTCCACCAAAACTAGAATAAATGAAAATAATCACCTAGTGTTTTATCTCTGCTTGGCGATACATTTGGGTGCACCATTTGTTACCGAAGAGAAGACGATATTTCCAACTAATGAGTGTATCAGCATGTATATCAACTCCAAAAGGAGAAGAACACAGACAAAAACGACAATTAGGATTTTACCCTAACTCTCCACCTTATTGAAATGGTCATGTCGCGCACCACAATGAACTCAAAATTCCGCTATGCAGGGTTCTCAATATCAGATCACGAATGCAATCCAACAAATATTACACCAACTCATATACGAGAAATTAGTAGAAATCAAGCAACTTAAAAGAGCCAACATGCTCACAACCCAACTCATAGCACTCAAAATATTGGCACCCAAATAGAGAAGGGAAACTTTCTTCCGAAACACATTTATTTGCAAATCAGAATACTTGATGAAAACTCAATACGCCACTTGGCCGTGTTTAACTTGAAGAAACAGTAAAAGGTACACGTTTTACACCCTTTCTCTTGAATGTTTTGTACCGACCAGCAGGGTTGGATGTAGTATTTCTGTAGCATCAAATATGCGTGTGTTTGTGTTACCAACCTTGGAAACCAGTGACTGTCAGAAAGTAGCAACAATTGCGATCCTTTGTCAAAATCACAGACATAAAATTCAGGATCCGCCTGGGGATCAATGAACAATACTTAAAAGCGTTCAAATGTAAAGAATGAGTAAGCAAAAAACCTGAGATTTGTAATAAGTGATGCGTTGGCGAAGATGTTCGACTTCCTTGGTGCGGTGTTCAATGAGAGCAACAAGTGCTTCTTCCTGTTCCATTCTACTCTGCTCTTCCACTCCATTCGAATTCACTTTTTCAGTTTTGGGAATATCCATTTTCAGAACTCTTATTGATGCTGCCGTCTTCCTTTTCCGTTCAACCGCCTTCAAGGAGCGGATTTTGCTGTCTAGTCGGGGTTAATTTATGTACTAGAAGGTGGAAATTGTTCTACTGCTAATTAAGAAAAAAGACCCAAATATGGTAAAATTGTTATTCATTCACCAAATCAGAAAGATTATTAAACTAATTGTTCATGTTTTCTGCTTTTTCGACCAAGCTTTTGATTGAAATGTTAAAAGAAAAACAGAAAGATTATGTGATTTTATTGAAGGGAAAATAATTCAAACCCCTAATTTATAAGGAAATTTGTTATAGTACACTTTTATTTTTTAATAATAACACACTCTAATTATATAGGGTCCTATGACCATTATACTATTTTTTAAGTTGATTATTATGGTCTTATTTGCTTAATTGGACCAAAAATAAATAAATAAATATATATATATATATATATATATAAAACATAACTTTGAAATAATAGATTAAAAGTGAAAATTAGGAAAA
>JBDJHY010000014.1:11212429-11224505 GCA_039654485.1 Withania somnifera | reverse complement strand
AGTCTTAGCCTCCTCTTCACATAGGAAGCATCTAGGACTCAGTTGAATATCTATTTTCATGAGATTTTCTCGAGTTAACACAGGCTGTGTAGCAAGATGCCAAGTGAAGCAAGAGACTTTAGGAGGGGTTTTAACTTTCCAAATAAGTTTCCAAGGCCAACCAACTATCTGATTCTTACACAGATTGAGTTTACGATAAGCTTTCTTAACACTGAAATCTCTTTGGTTGTTGCTCTGCCATATCAGGCCATCTTGAGAGGTAGTTGTCCTTTAAATTGCTCTGAAGTTTTACAGAAATCTACTAGCCTTTGGATCTCCTAGTCATTTAAAGGTCTTGTAAAGCTCAAATTCCACCCATCGTTTGACCATACTTCTGCCACAATGCCCCTATGTTCCTGATTGAGGATGTAGAGGATTTTTAAAGAACCTTGTTCCAGCCAGTTGTCTCTCTAGAAAGAGACCTTTATGCCATTTCCTATCCTTATGCTGTAATTCTCTTTTAGCTTTGGCCAAAGGTTTCTCATAGCCCTCTAAAGGCTGATCCCATATGTGCTTGTGGCCACTTTGGTAGTCCATTGATCTTCCATTTTATACTTTTGCTTGATCAAATCTTTCTGTAGTGCCTTTTCACTGGAGGCCAGTCTCCATAGCCATTTCATCATAAGGCATTGGTTCTGAGTCTTCAAATTCTTTACCCCCAGGCCCCAAACTGTTTGTTGTTGATGAGTACTTCCCACTTAGCTAAGTGGATTTTCTTGGTATCATTGTTTTCTTCCTAAAGAAAGTTCCTTCTTAGAGTATCAAGTCTATCAATTATCCCCTCAGGTATAGGAAAAATAGACATCATGTCGGTAGGCATAGAGTCCAAAACATTATTGATCAGTGTAAGTCTTCCTCCTAAAGAGAGATATTTACTCTTCTAGTTCACCAGTCTTATCTCACACTTCTTAGCTACCTCATTCCAGATGCTTGTGAACTTGCTCTTGGCTCCCAGCAGCATACCCAAGTATGTTGTTGGTAGATCACTAATCCTTCCCCCAAGGGTTCTAGCCAATGGAGTTAGATTAGTGACTTCATATTGACCGAGAAAAGAAAACTCTTATTCCAATTTATATGAAGCCCTAAGATAGCTTCAAAAAGCACAAAAATGATTCTGAATATCACGAATTGTTTTCTCTTGGCATCACAGAAAACTAGTGTGTTCAACATACTGCAGGTGTGTTAGTTCCATGTCAGAACCCACTGTATTTGACATTCGGAATCGCTTCAACCATAGATTTTCTTGTGCAATTTTCAACATATTATTAAGCATCTCCATAACAATGATGAATAGAAATGGAGACGGGGAACTCCTTGCCTTAGCCTTTTTTGTGATGAGAAAAGCCTTTAGGGGATCCATTAATGAGAATAGAAAACATAACAGTGGTTATACAAAACTTCATCCATCTCAACCATCTGCTGCCAAAACCTTTTTTTGGAGAGGGTCTCTAATAAAAATTCTAGTTGAGGTAGTCATATACTTTCTAGATGTCCAACCTGCAAAGGATGCCTGACGCTTGGCTTGTGCTCTAGAATCTACGCATTCATTTTTCATTAGAATGACATCCATTATTTGTCTACCTTTGATGAAAGCAAGTTGTGTGTCCACTAGCTTATGCATAAACTTTTTAAGCCTCTCAGTTAGCACCTTGGAACTTATCTTGTACATATACCAATTAGACTAATGTGCCTGAAATCTCTTAGCTGCTTTGCACCCATCTTTTTAGGAATCAGGGTCATATAGGTAGAATTGCAACTTTTCTCAAAGATACACCTCTTATGGAAATTTTTAACAGCAGCAACAACCTCTTCAACAATGACCTCCCAACAATGGATAAAGAAGGCCATTGTGTACCCATCAGGGCTAGGAGCTTTGTCTCCAGTACACATCTTCACACAATCCCATATCTCCTAGCTACCAAATTCTCCTTCTAGAGTCAAATTGTCCTCATCAGTTATTTGGTGACCTTCTCTGCATCCACCCGATGGTCTCCATGTTTCAGTCTCAGAATAAAGATTTTGATAGAAGTCCACAATTTCCTTTTTTATTGCTTCTGGGTCTTTAATTGTTTCTCCACCCACATTAAGCTCACTAATGTTGTTGTATCTTCTGTGTGGGTTGATCATTCTATGAAAGAACCTGGTATTTTGTCCCCTTGCTTCAACTATTTTACCCTTGACCTTTTCTCCACGCTATCTCCTTATACTTGGCTAAGTTTTCAAACCTGAGTAGGGGACTAGTCTTTGATTGAATTTCACCTTCATTGAGAGCTTCTTTCGTCTTGAATTTCTTCTAACTCTGCAAGATGCATTAGAATGCCTTATTTCTATCCTTTTAGGTTTCCCTAGGAAGTTTTACTCCACTCTCTTAATTTTGCTTTCAGAGCTTTCAACTTGAAAGCTAGAACAAAATCTGGCCTTCCTTCACAAACTGTAGAACTCCACCATACCTTGACTCTCTCAAGGAAACCTTCTGTATGCAGGCACCAGTTTTCAAATTTGAAGTAAGACTTCACCGGTTCTCAGTTCCCACTTTGAAGTTTATGGGGGTGTGATCCGAAGTAGCCTTTTGTAGGACTGATTGTTTGATGTTCTTGAACTCTCATCCCACTCTTCAGATACTAGAAATCTTTCTAGTCTTGCTGCAATGTCATGCCTTTCCCCTTCCTCCAAGATAATTTCCCCCCTACTAAGTGAGGATCTAATAAGCACATATCCTTAATAAAAACAGAGAATTCAGTCATCGCTCTTGAAATTTTAGAGCAATTCTTCATTTCAACAGGGAACCTGACAGTGTTGAAATCCCCACAGACTACCCAGGGACCATTGAATAAACCTCTAGCTGAGCCAACTTCCCACCATACTTCTTTCCTTTTCTATTATGTTATTTGGAGTATAAATTCCTTAAAGAACCTAGAGAAATCTCGGTTCTTTTTGGTGAATTTGCTAGATATAGAGTACTCCAATGCTGTTTATTTCACCTGTCCAAACATTCCCATTCCGCAAGATTAAGATACAACCTCTAGTTTCACTCGCCTCCAGTTTGACAAAATTTGACCCCTTTATTGGCCCATAAGTCTTTCACAATATTATTAATATCCCCTTATATTTTTCTCTCTTGGAAGCATTAGACGTCAGGTCTTCAACTGTGGATCAAATTTTTAATAATGTACCTCTTGCTTGCTTGGTTTAGGGCACTCATATTCCATGAGATTATGTTGATGGTCATTGACCACAAGATATGGTGTAAACCCCGTTGCTCCTTGTCCCATTACTCCTGAAGTTGCTGCCACATTCCAGACCTTTTAATTCTTTTGCAACCTTAACTATTGCAGTCGGTTTAGAGGTTTTTGTCCTCCGTATCGTTGCTGATTTGTCTCATACTATCGATTTTCATGAACAATTTTGTTGCTTCTTCTTTGCATCCCTTGATGTCTAATTCCAAAATCCTTTGCAAATTTAATGATATTCTGGCGGATCCAAATTAAGATATCAAACTCTGGGTCTTCTTCTTCCTCTAGGCTATGTTGATTTAGAGGCACAATTTCTTCAATTGTTATCAGACTAGAGATGTTTCCTTTACTCCACTGCGGAGTAAATTCTGGCATACGACAGATTCTCATAGGTAGGTGAGTTGTAGGAGTTCTTGAGCTTTTAGTTAATCACTCACTTTCTTCCTTCTCTTCTCGATTTTTCTCTTCTCCAATTACTTTCTGCCTCTGGGTTGTTTCATCTCTCCTACACAACTACAAAAGGGTCAATTAAATTGGATTGACCGTCCTCACATGTTGGGCTAGTTAAGATAAATTACGTCGAAAGATCTGGGCCCGATTTTTTTCTCATGTTTGAAGGTTTTGATTTCTGGAAGGGAACTTTAAAAGAAACCTCAGGCTTACGTGCTATAACACGTGTTGGTGTAGCTGGCAATTTCAAAATTACTGGGTCAGAGGATGATCTCATGTGTACTGATACCTCTGTAAATCCTAAGAGACTTTTTTCCCCCTCGTGACCGGTCTTTTTTGTAATCCGTTGGTCTCTTGAGAGCTCTGTTATGTGATCGACGGAGATAATCCTGGTTGGAATCTCTGATCCAGATCTGGACTTTGAAGATTAAACCTTCATGTACCAGCTCCACTAAGTTCGGGATAGACTCTCCATCTTCTCTCACCTTCAACCTTGCCCATTTGAGGTGGTTCAGTAACTCTGTTTCTTCGTCCATTTGCGTCCAGCCACATCAGAATGAGAGATTGATGAGGATGTTATTATATTAATGCAGCGTGGATGAAGTGGAGGCTCGCACCTGGAGTTTTATGTAATAAGAAGGTGCCTCCTAAACTTAAAAGACAACTTTTACAGAGTAGCGATTAGATCAGCTTTATTGTATGGGGCGGGATATTGGCAAATCAAAAATTCTCACATCCAAAAAATGAAGGTGGAAGAGATAAGGATACTGCGATGGGTGTGTGGATTTACTAGGAGAGACATAACTAGGAATGAGGTTATTCGAGACAAGATGAGGGTGACCTTGGTGGTGGATAAGATGTAGAAAGCAAGGTTGAGATGGTTTTGGACATGTGATCAAGAGGGGCACAGATGTCCCATTGCAGAGGTATGGAATGTTGGCTATGCATAGATTCAGACAAGATAGAAGTAGATCGAAGAAATATTAGAGAAATGTGATTAGGCATGACATGGAATAGCTATAACTTGCACCTTACCGAGGACATGACTTTAATAGGAAGGGGTAGATGACATATATTAGGTAGAAGGTTAGTAGGAAGGAGTTCATGCATGTTAGTAGTAGAAGGTTAGTAGGAAGGAGTTCGTGTATGTTATTCGTTCTAAAAGTTGTAGTGTTATGCTTGTATTGTCCTGATCTTGGATTTTAGGAGTTTTAGGTAGATCAATTGTAATATTATTCGGTGATAATCTTGTTTCTGCTACTATTTATTGTATCTGTTCATAGTCGCTTGTTTTTGTATTACGTCTCTTTTAGACTGTTTCTGTCTGAGCTGAGGGACTATTGGAAACAAATTCTCTACCTCACTTCTGAGGTAGTGGTACGGACTGCGTACGCTCTATCCTTCCCAGATCTTACTTTGTGCGAATTGATGGGGTAGGGTGTTGTTGGCTTTATGTCCAAAGATCGGTTTTCCTATGTATGTATATTATATTGAAGCTTGAGTTAAAACAGTTGGCAACAAGCATTAGAAAATTAGTTCAGGAACTTGTGAAAAAATAAAGCTAGTGCTGATTTTTGTATGTTTACTACAATCTGAAAGCTGAGATTTTTGATGCAGGATGGCGGGGAGAAATTTACTAGCCTCTTAATGGCTATTAGTGCTTATGCGGAAGGATTTTCCGCGGATACCATAATTAGAAGAGCTTTGTATTTGTGGAAGAAACTTGAGAAGCAAACTGCAGATACCATTCACCAAAAAGTTCTGTCAGCCTGATGAGAGATTTCGGAATCCTGAGAAAATGATGTAAAGAATTCCTAGATGTTCTGTTTATAGCTTTTTTGGTTTGTACATTATATTGAGGGATTAAAGAGTAGTTTAGCAGTGTGGTTGTTATAATTGGTTAACAGTAAAGGGCATATCTGTAATTGTCTAAACCAGTTAGGAAAGACGTGGGATATGTAACTAGTTTTCTGATTTGGCTATGTATTTATGCAAGTTTTTTTAGAGTCAATACGATGAGCCATCTCTTCCTAAAAATCGTTGCAACTCATATCACATAAAGGTTCTAGATGCATGCTCAGCTTGTAAAGGATTCCTTCATTTCTTAAATAGAATAGGTGCAATTTACCAGGGATTAGAGTGAGGTTTATCTCAATTTAGTCGTTCATTTGATGTTGGGCCTTATATTATATTGCCCATGATTCAATACAGACCTGAAAGTGCTGGGGTTGGGTGATGGTTAAGTGTGGGTTGAATATCCCACTTTGGTGGAATGTGGTCCTTTGGTGTCCTCATATGATCTTAGACACTTACCTCGTGGGCTATTTTTTGAGTTGAGTTGTGTCCTAGGTTCTTTTCTTTACTAATTTTGGAAGTGCAATACCAGGGAGTGTTCGATATGGAGAAAAATAATTTTTTAATTTTTTTTTTCTTGTTTGGTTGGTTAAATTTTTTGAAAATGTTCTCTAGGAAAATAAGTTTTTTAAAAATGAGAAAAATGACTTTTCTAGTGCAAGTCGGAAAAATAAGTTTTACAAGTAACATTCTACATCGATTGCATCTTCTCTGCCTCTTAACACACTTTATCGCCCTCACCTTGTAGTTTGATCCTTGCCTTTAAATCATATACACATACCTTCATGATAATATTTTTTTTATACATAATGAATACAAGAAAATAAAGTACGAAACCTACGTATTCCCCTTCATAGCAATCACACTCTACATCACAATCACATATTGTACTTATTTGCCTTTAAATGCAATAGTAGTTGCTTTGATCTTGATAAAGCTTAAGAATTATGCACGATGGAGTACATCAATGAAGATATCTCTTTTGGTGAAGAGCAAACTTAGTCTTATAGATGGTATCTATTTTGGAAAAGTTTATACAAAGGTGATCTCATAACTCATCAATGGCTAAACTTATGCTTTTTTTTTTCATTCTATTAATGGTAAAACAAGGGGATCCCTCTCTCGGGCTATCTTTATTTTATATGCAAAGGTGGTGCTATCCAGAACTTTCAATGCTACGTTGGACAATGGGTTGTATACACAAGTTTTGGCATATTAGAGTGCAGTGCAAATTTTAATCATCTTGCTCTTGCGGATGATATAATAATACTTTCCTTCAATATAAAAGAGTTCTATGGAGATTATGACAACTACTTTGCAGGATTATGAAATGTAATGAGTCTAGAAAATTAATTAAGATAAGAGTACTCCGAAATATATCAAAATGTGGCAGCTGGGTTGATCCAACAAGCTGTGGATGTATGGGACGCTTAGAGGTCAGTTCTCTTTCACATACTTAGTTGCCCAATAATTCATTTTAGAAAAAGAAAGTCGTATTACACTAAATTACTCAAAAAGGTTGGGGACAAATTAGAGGCTTGAAAAGGAAGGATCCTATCATATAATGGGTAAGCAGTTTTAATTTCCTATGTGCTTCAAGTATCCCAACCATTTACTATCTGCAATAGTACCTCCTAAGCGTGTGCTAAATAAGTTGTATAAGATATTTGCAAAGTTCTTTTGGAACAATAAGAATGGGGGCAAGAGTAGGCACTAGTTATCTTGAGCAAATATCTGTTTATAATGCAGGACTGTGGATTAAACTTTAGATCCATATTTAAATCTCAAAAGATATGCATGCTAAGCTCTGGTGGAGAACTAGAACTGAAAGATTATTGTAGACCAACTTTAAGTGAAACAAGTATAGTGAAAAAGCTTATTCCTATCTTGATAAAACTAGTGGCTCATAAATATGAGAGATGATGCTAGAAAATAGAGAGCCTATTGAAAAATAAGTGTGGGGTGGGGTGGGGTGGCGTGGGGGTGGGGAGGAACCAAAAAGTGGCATCTTGTTTATGGTTTGACAATTACTCCAAGTTTGGGAAATTTTACTACTGAGTGCAGGCAGACATTCAAATAACTGAAACAGTGAAAGAGGTTGAAGACTTAAAGATGATGAAGAATGGAATTGTAGAAGGATGCAACAACTGCTACCACCTAATATGGTGGAACACATCAAGCACAAGCTAGGAAATCTTATTATTCCAGATTAGGATGACTCTCTATGGTTTCTTTTGACAAGTTCTGGAAAGTTTACAGTGAGTAGTGCCTGGGAACTATTGAGGATCATACATACTATCTCACAGCAGCTTAAGAACATATGGGATGAAAGCCTCCCATTCAAGATCTCTTTCTTTCTTTCTATGAAGGCTATGAAAAGCAAAATTATCTATTGATAAAGTACTGGTTAGATGTGGAATACTAGTGGTATCAATAAGTTATCTATTTATAAAGTACTTACTAGATGTGGAATATTAGTGGTATCAAGATGTTTATGTTGCCTTTCTCCTCATGTAGCAACTACAAATCTATTTTTTTTTATCGGAGATTTTGCAACAAGGGTATGGACTATTATAACAAGTGCATCTAGACTTCAAGGTCCACTCATACAAGTAATACAAGCAATACATACGTGGTTAAGAGCTTGTTTCGATTTTGGCTTTTTTAAAGTGCTTTTATGCAAAAATAGCTTCTAAAATCTTTGAAATGTTTGAGTAAAATAAAAAAATATTTTTAGTTTACGTCAAAATAATTAAAATAAGCTAAAATTCAAAAAGTAGAAATCATACTTTTGGTTTATAAGCCAAAAAGTAAAATTCAATCCAACTAGTGAGAGTAAATCACAATTTTCTATTCCTTTTTTCATACTTTGCCCCACATACAAAGAAAACAATATTTAAAAGTTAAAACCCTATTGTTGTTTATTAGTTCAAAATCCAGAAAGACTTGATTATTTTAAATATTAAAAAGATCTATGGAAAGTTTACAAAAAGATATATTAAAGTTATACTCATGTTCTCAATTTTACAAAAATCTAGAGAAACTAATCATGGTATGAAATTTGTCATACAATTGTATTGTAAAGCAAACCACCTTCAAAGTTTTAGAACATTTGTTATAACGTGAACTCCTGGATTTGATTTATGCAAGATTTGCTTTAACATTTCCTCTCTTTCTCTTGCAATTGGCTGATATCTGAAGAAAACAAAAGTTGAGTGTCTGGAAGACTTCTAACGCTATTTTGAAGAATTATTGTTTCGAATAAAACAAAGTCGCTAACTCGTTGAGGATGAAATAAAGTTGATAGTAAAATTCTGCGATTATAACAGTTATATTGAAGTGGAATGATTCATTGTCTAAAAGGATTTGAAAGTGAGTATGTTATGCTCAAAGGATTCTACACTTACAAGAAAAATTAAATATTCTCCTAATATTAAAAATAAACATGTAATTTCCCCCCGTATATTTTAGGATATAGGATTGGCTTATTATAGATCTAATAAGCATACATATTAGTCAAATTAAGAGTGTCCCATGTTTTTCACGAATTTTAGGTTTAAAGTGTCCTTATTTGTATAATATATTTTTAGGGTTTATACATAATTACAACTTTATCCAAGTTAAAGTATTTTAAAAATAATTAAATAATAATTTGAAGAATATATTAAATGAAAATTTTATCTATTGCAGATTTTTTAATGAATTCAATCAACTTCCTTAAGGACTTTTTTTTTAATATCATATAGATAAGAAAATTAGTTTTAAGAACCTATAAATATGTAGAAGCATAAATACAGGAATTAAAGACAAGAAAATAAAGATAGACAAAATTAGAGAATAAAATCTAAGAACTTCAAGATAAAGAATCCTAATTATTGTAGTGAACAATTTTAGAGGATTAAGACTACTCATGTTATTACAACACCATACCAATTGTGATTCTGCAGGTGGAGTCTAGTGAGCATGGGGTGTATGCTGATCTTACCCAAACCTTTGAGAGGTAAAAAGCTTGTTTTCAGTACACCCTCGAAGGATAATCATACTATTAATATATTAGATTCTAGAACTTAGAAAAAAGTGATCTAGAGCCTTATTTGAAGAATTAGAAACATTAATTAGTATAAGACTATAATGAATATATTTATAGGTATCAGGTTAAAGAATTAATTTATCTCTTATAACGATATAAATAAATTACAACTAGCCAACATTCACAGGTGTAAATAAGAGAAAATTCTCAAATTGTATTAATAGTAACGTGTCTTCAAGAGACAAGAGAACAATCTATATATAAAGAGCATGGTGTGTGTAAGCTTCTCCAAAAAACCCTAGGATCCGATCCCTATTCTTTTTTGGACAAAAAATCCTTTATTTTAAAAAATAAGTAGTAAAGCCTAACTCAAAAATTTTAAACAAGGAAACTAGGCCTTAAACTTCTTAAAAGACAGATTAACTATGATGTCACATGCACTCTGAACCTAGGGCTAGGCGGACCAACATTTGGTGCCTTAACTTGACTGAGTGAACCTTTATGTACAAACATGAAGATACAACATTTTCATTATGTCACATATAAGAGCAGGATAATAGGTTTGCGTCACATAAGAGAAACTCACATACGTAGCAGAAATATAAAGCAAAAACTATAAACACTTGTTTTCATAAAATAACCTGATACGAGCACCGATAGCACCTACCCTTCCTGACCTTTCACACGGAGTCAGGTGAAGGAGTTTGAGGCATTGCAAGCTACCATGAGGAAGAGTGACGCTTGGAGAACCCTTTTCAAGCCATGTCACAAGATTTTCGATCTATGGGAAATTTGTGAGTTGCGACATGTGGATATTCTCGAAATTGGGGGCCTAATTAAAGATTTCAGAACATTGAGAGCTGCTTTGAAGATGCCAGAACTTTGGGGGCCAAAGTGCCATTATTGCAAATTTGTAATAGATATAAATATTAGAGTTTGCAGTATTTCTAATTTAGACTTTGATGATTAAACACTTAAACTCTTTTGAGAGCTTAGTTCATAGCCTAGTTAGCTTAGATGTAAATTAGCATAATCTTAGTAAGTGATTGAGGGTGGATTCCGTTGGTTGCTAGTTATAACTTTTTATTTATAGTCAACAAAGAATTTTTCATTTGTCGATTCAATTCAATTTCCCATTGATTATTTGTTGGGATTTATAGTGATTCACTGGTTCAATTGAAAGGTGAGGGTAACCAGTCAGTCCCTTATTCATAAACTGTGAGTGTCTTGTAAGTTTTCGCATATCTTTTCTCTTTGTTTCTTTCACCCCCATTTATCGTGCGCCTCATTTTGATCTGTATCATTTGGTATTAGAGCTTAGGCTAGTAATTCGTTCCATCAAATTATAGTCCTCAGTTCATAAATAAAAATTCAAAAAAAGAGGGAATTTTGAAATTTTGTAAAAAAAATTTGAAATTCTGTTGGAATTTGGTGTTTCAAGTGTCATAATCTTGCTTTCCTAGTGATGATTTTCATTACGTGTCTTCAATTTCAGGTTAATTCGGGTAATTTCGGGCTGTTCACCATTATTGAAATTGAAGGTGAAGAACTAGGGTTCATAGGGTTAAAGTTTTGGGCCTGTTTTGTGCATAGAAGGTAGTGGGATTTGTTCCCCATAACGAAGGGAGCACGAGGTCAAAATTTGGTGCAAAATGGAGTTCGTTTGAGGGTGGTTGGGTCACAAGTGTTCTTCATATCTTCATGTGAAGATGATGAAGAACTAGTCCGTTTGATCTGTCATCCTCGATTCAAAGTATTATTTTGGTGTTAAAAGGTTGATAATCTTATTCCCAGGTCATTAGGACACTAGGTATCAAATTTCATCCAATTCCGGGTTGATTTGAGGGGTTTGATAATTTGGTGTTCTTGTTGTTCTTGGTGTGGTTCATATCTTGATCATTGATGATTTTCAATTTTGGTGTTTTTTGATCCACATTAAGTGTATTTTTAGTTGAAAAAGGTGTTAGTGCATGTGAAATTACCATTTAGGGAAAGTAGAATGTCACAATTACAAGATGGGGACCACAAGGAAAAACCCGTACAGTTTCCCAAGTATGCTGCCCAAGACAGAGGCTATCCTTGCCTAGGGCGGACCGCCCTCCTAGACGGAGGTCACCGCCCTATGGACAGCGGTGGGGCAGCTTGTAGGCCAAAATTTTCTGCCAACGACGGCACTGGGGGTGCCTAAACGGCGGTCTGCCATCACTCACGTTGGTCAAGGTTGATCAAAATTTTCTCCAAACTTGTTCTAAACAACTTGGAATCCATGTCCTTCAACTCAATTCAAGGTTTAATTCTATTGTTTACAATTTTTAGTTTCCTTTATTGTTTTCAAAAGTTAGTTCACAACTAGTAATTAGTCTACTTTGTTGTTAATTAGTTCTTTGAGTCCGTTTATTTTGTACTATTTTATTCAAGATTTTATTATTTGCATAATCGTTGCGACTTCTTGATTCAGGTCCAGTTGTTC
>JBDJHY010000014.1:11177506-11189080 GCA_039654485.1 Withania somnifera | reverse complement strand
ACAAAAAAGAATTATAGTTTATAAAATTTGTGAACAGAAAAAATGGGTGCTTATATTGCTAGTACTGTTATTTTAGATTTTTATGGACTTTGTGATAAAGTATTTAGTATTACTATAGATAATGTTTTTGCTAATTTAAATTCCATATAATGTTAAAAGGTAGAATATTTTCAATTTGCCTAGATACTTTTCATTAGATGTATTGCACATCTATTAAATTTGATTGTGAATGATAGTGTGATATTATTTAAAATAGTTGTAAAAAATTGATAATGCTTGTTTTTGAATTTTTCATATGCATAAAGTAGTAGAATTAATCATTTTAAGAAACTCTGTGAATTTGCGGGACTTCCCTACATAAAGGTTCCAAAACATATTAAAACAAGATAGAATTTTTTTATAAAATACTTGAAGTTGCAATATAGATATAGGAATTCTATTACTATGCATTTTAAGGGACATACTTCTAATCTCGAATTTAAAATTACTGATGATGATTGAATTAATGTTAATAAACTTGTAATATTTCTGAAATCTTTTTATGAAGCCACAAACGTTTTGTCTGATTTGTATTATCCTACAATTACTGAAATTTTATTATATGAATTAAATATTATTTGTAGTTTTGCTGAGTATAGAGATAAATCGTTGTTTGAAGACGCTATTGTAGTTATGATTGAAAAGATTAAAAAAAAAAATTTCTATACCACAAATTTATTTAACTATTATTCTTTTTAACCGTGAATATAAAGAAACTTGTGCAAAAACATTAGTTAAATGCATTCATGAAAATTTAGATATTCAACCATAGGAACAACTAAGTTTAGAAACTTGTCAAAATAGCATTAGATTGCGTTATAGGAAAATGCATGATAAATATTGCACATTACAAAAAAGTAATATTGACGCTCCACAAAGTAGTAGGCCTAAACAAGTATTTTCATAGTAAAATGAAGTGTCAGTTTGACATTGTTTCATATAATAAATATGATTTTAGTGACTATTTAAACCAGAAACTCGATAATATTACCGATAGTGAAGGCATACCACAACTTTGAATTTTGTGGAGGGTTCGATAAAATCAATTTTCAAGACTCAGCAAGATGGTGAAGGACTTTCTAGATATTCAAGAGATACCAATAGCTTCGAAGTCAGCTTTCAACGTTGGAAGATTCCAAATTGGAAAACATCCATATTCACTAGTAGAAGACAACTTGGAGATTTCAGTGCTATTCAGGGATTGGATCAACGTTGATTGACACAACAAAGGACTAACCAGGTTAACTTCGCAACATAAATTACTTGTAGATTCAGTAATTGGTGACAACAGTGACAACAGCATGGAACGTGAAGATCATTTGCAAAATCTACCGAGACTATCCGTTGATCACACTCGGGTTTTACAAGATTTAGACGAAAAAAGTTTCTAAACAATACAACTATTAGTATTACATAACTCTTCCTAGAAGGTGATTGTGTCAATTAGGTGCTCTACTAATAGTTATAAATTGTAATCAAATTTTGAATATTTGAATAAAATTCAGATTATTATCATTTGTTTAATCGTTTATACTTTAAAGTTTTTTCATTACACTTTTAACTTTTAAGTTATGAACTGAAAATTTTAGAAAAAATCTATATATATAAAATTTAAATTAAAAAAATAAGCTATATAAAATTAAATAAATGCAAGTTATATAAAGTTAGAAAAATAACTTACAAAAAAATAAGTTAGAGAACTTTTCAAATCTAAATAATAAATTTAAAAACTTTGTTACTTCCTTTTTATTATTGTTTTCAAAGAATAAGAAAAAGAAAAGTTATAATTTTCAAACTTTATAACTTTTCTTATTTTTTCAAAAAAAAAAAAAAAGAAAAGTTAGAAAAAAACTAACAAAAAAATAAGTTAGAAAACCTTTCAAATCTAAATAGTAAGTTATAACTTATAAAATTTAAATAAAATATAAAATTATATAAATTTTGAAAAAAAAACTTAAAAAAATAAGTTACAAAAATTATAACTTACAAATAAAAAAACATACAAAAATACCACAAACTTACCTTACAAAAACATCATATTTTATATCTTATATAGATTTCAAATTTTATATAACTTATATGCTATATAAATTTCAAATCTAAAAAGATACCAAATATTATAACCAAGACTTACAAGTTACAAAATTATTAATTGAAAAAAAATTAATAAATTACTTGAATTATTTTTTACAATAATTATAAAATAAAATATTTAATAAATTAAAATTAAAAAAAAATTCATCCCAATTCATTCTGTCCTGGTTAGTGCCGCCCGTCCCAATCCGTCCCAGAACCCGCCCCGTACACAATGGGAAAAGACGAGATTGAGGTTCTGTCAAGGTAATCCCGGATCGATTTATTCCAATACTAATATTATTCCACCGATTGGAATAATCCCGTCTAATCCGATACCGCTAATGCCTGACATTACTCTGGTACAATGATTTATATGAGTGCTAATGCGCATTTGCATGATATCCTATAACTCGGATTACAGGTGTTTCCGTAGGTCTATTTTGACGGGAAAGATATTTCTTGGGACATTACTTACATCAATTTATCTTGGAAAAGCACATCATATTAACGACATGTGAATTTAACGGAATTACAATTCTACCAGTTAAGTAGCAGCTTTGCCAAACAGACACATCAGCACTACAATCCAATAGGATAGAGCATCCACTCTAGGCATACATCCATTTTGGTCCGTTCTAGTCGATGGGCGCTCTTTTTGTTTATATTCAGATAGCATTTATTTTCTTAAAAGCTAGGATTTGAACTATGTAGACGTAATAATTGCAGAAGAATTCACCTAATTTGTGCAGTTGCCAAAGATATGGAGCCGCAAAACCAGCAAAAGAACTGCATCCGTAACCCACAAGTTAGCAGTTGAAACGTGAATGAAAACTATTAAGAAAACGAAAAGATTAATTTTTCATCTTCGTCGTGGTTACAGAATGCACTTACCTTTCATCCCCCATGCACTTACCTTTCATCCCCCACACGATCAACTTGAAGAATAGAAATGACATGCAAAGAAATCATCTTGTTGACATTGTACACATCACAGGGAATAGACGACTGAAAGGGAGATATATGTCTACAAATAAATCATTCAGTCAAGGTGCCTGAGCAGTGAAATTACATCCTCCTACACATAGAAGCACTAGAAAGAAATAAACAGATGAAAGACAGAAAATTAGAGAGGAGACACAAGTAGTTGAAAGTGGCTGAAAAGCAATTCTCACATTGATAATCTCTCCATATGATATATTGTCCTGCAAATAATAATTTAATGACTGTAGTGTAATTTATACATTCAAAAATCAGTATAGTATCCAAAATAATTTTGAATTGTTATAGAAGTTTAACATATTGTATTTGCGGATCAATACCAGCGAAGAACTTTTGATTAATCCACTTCATTTACTTAAATTTAAACATTTTGGCCTCAATGCAAAGTCAAAACTGTCAAGAAGTTAGGAGAAACAGAGCATGAGCGATTCAAGAAGTAGTTGCAACAAAATTTCATACACTCGATTTAAGATAACCTTCATTTCATATGTTAAACCTGTACTAACGCATTAAAGTAGTAATGCAACTTGAGAGGACGAATTCTTCTAAGCCTCACACAAGTTCTCCTCCTTAACAATCCAAGTGGAGCCTGGAGACCATGTACACGTAATAATAAAAAGAAAATGAGGGGAAAAAAGCAAACAGGAACCAAAATGACAATAGCAACCTAACAGGAGCAGGGAAAACAAACTAGATGAAGACTTACTTTCTCTCTTTCATCTCTTTCCCCGGGCCGCCGCTTTCCCAATCTTCAATAATCATGTTTGATTTTTCAATAGTTTGATCCAATTCTTGGTAAAAAAATATCTTAAAACACAAATTTCAAAGTGTGGGTTAAAATTCCAAAAACCTTATTTCACAACTGTATTGAGACAAAGAATGAAATAGAAAGGGAAGAAAAATAAAGACAAGTTAAGGAAGTAGGCGAAGAGAATAAGAGAGTGAGAGGAGGTGGAACTAAAGAAACTCGCACCACAATGAAGTGAAAAAGTGGAACCTTACAGTCATTGTTGGTTTATAAATCCCAAAAACTAACCAAGGTGATGATATGAGTATGCTCCGTCTAGTAACAATGAATCACGATCGTAACCTGCAAAACCAAGCCCAGGGTGGTCCCCGGGGTCGTTCTCCGATGCTTAAGCTAGTAAACAAGCAATAGAAGAACTCCAAGAATATTTAGTGAGTAGTATTTAAGCGTACCTTTGCCATTGAACTTACTGGGGCTTTTATAAATGTCTCTGATGCTCCAGTAAAAGAAAAATCGTTCCAGAGTGATTCCCGGGATTTGATGTAACTAAGTATGGTAATCCTACCATAATTCTATCACTTATAAATGGTAGTACATTCCTTGTATAAGTCTTCTCCTTAGTTAGGAGTCTTTTATTAAGGTAAATATTAATTACCTTGTTATGTCGTTATTTGTGTGGGTCACTGCTATTGGGCTCATATTATTTAGGTGGACTAATGTGTTCTTTTAGCCACATTCCTACATTGGTAATAATGACTGGATCAGGAGCAACATAAGAAATTTTTAGGTATTTTGTTATTTCCTATCTTATAAATGAATTTAAAGCGAAATATAAGAAAATCAGAAAAAAAAAATTAACGATTAAAAGATAACATGAACAAAAACACGTTTACAACAGCACAAAATTAGCGAATAGAGACTAACTCACAAGTATTAAGGAAAAATCATACCTAAATTTAGAGAATTTTAGTTGATGAAGAAGAAACCGAGTAGGGAAGCAAAGGAAGAAAGCGTTGGTAATGGTAGGGAGGTGACGGAGGCATTATATATATACATACATATACATATATGTAATACACGTTTACAAGTTTTTGAAACATTTTCCGTGTGTTCTAATGCATCCATTATATATCACCTCATTTAGTTAAATATAACTCCATAAGCCTTAACCTCACATACTTTAATTGATGATAATATGTATAATTAAAGATAGAAAACATATTTTATATGTTCAAAATTTATCTACATAATAAACTCTTCTGAATACATGTAGAGACATCTCGAAAATGTGTAATTACTGACTAGTTTAGGAGGCCATTGAATATAGCGGGACAGGGAAAATACATTATAACATAAGCATTGCTGAAATCATCGTTATATCAACACTTAGAAACTATTGTGACCTGAGCCAAACAAATAACGAGGCGACAAAATTAGAAAACATACGACAAGAGATAAGAGGACAATGTTAACAGTCGCCTAAAATAAACCAGGTATGTTTATTATAAGGTGTGTCTTTGCTATTACAACACTTTATGACGGAGTAAAATCTCAATCCAGTACCCAATCCGGTATATTCCAGTAAATCATTAAAGCTCAACATGGGAAGGACGCTGCCTTCTCAACGTGGCAAGATTGACCAGAAAGCCCCAGAGAAACCTCAAAAGTTGCTTCATGAGCCCCAGTGGCCCAACTCAAATGAACTCTCAAAGACCAGACTTACTGTTGAGCCAAAACGTGGTCACCTGATCTATACGGGGATAGGCTCAGGAGCCGGGTCCGAGGGAGTACCACTACTTCCATTGAGGACAGTCACATTGCCATCTGAATCAACATCCACAATGACTGAATCACCTTCTTTGATCTCACCTGCAAGCATTTTTTCTGCCATACTGTCCTCTAACAGCCTCATAATAGCTCTTCTCAGAGGCCGTGCTCCATAGCTAGGGTTGTATCCCTCGTCAACTACCCTGTCTCTAAACCTCTCTGTGACTTGTAGTTCTATCTCCTTTCCTTTCAACCTCTCAAAAACCTCCTTAAGCATGATATCAGCTATCTCCTTAACCTCTAATTTAGTGAGCTGACGGAATACAATCATCTCATCCAATCTGTTCAAAAACTCTGGCCTGAAGTACTGCTTCAATTCTTCAGTCACTAAGCTCTTGATACGATTGTAACTGCTATCCTTCTCATCGTAATCAAGTTCAAAACCTATACGTCGGCCGCCTTTCTCTATCACACTACTTCCAACGTTTGATGTCATGATGAGAAGCGTGTTCTTGAAATCTACAGTTCTACCCTTGCTGTCTGTCAACCTTCCATCTTCAAGAATTTGAAGCATCATGTTGAACACATCAGGATGAGCCTTCTCAATCTCATCAAAGAGCACAACTGTATAAGGTCGCCGCCTTACAGCTTCAGTCAATTGACCACCTTCTGTGTAACCAACATAACCAGGGGGTGATCCAATGAGTTTAGAGACTGTGTGTCTCTCCATGAACTCACTCATATCAAGTCGGATCATGGCTTCTTCGGAACCAAAGTAATATGCAGCCAGTGCCTTCGCTAGTTCTGATTTCCCAACACCAGTGGGCCCAGAAAAGATGAAACTAGCAATAGGCCGGTTGGGATTCTTGAGCCCAACTCGCGCACGTCGAATAGCGCGACTAATGGCTTTGACAGCTTCATCCTGGCCAATGATTCGATTGTGAAGTGTTTCTTCCATTTTCAGGAGGCGATCAGATTCATCAGTGGAAACCTTCTCAACAGGGATGCCAGTCCAAGAAGAGACAATGTGCTGAATATCTGCTTCTGTTACGAGAGGACCAGTATCTCCAGCCTCACTTTCAGCCTTGCTCATCTCTTTGTTTTTGTCTATGAGGGCTGTGATCTGTGCCTTAAGATCCATTTCTCTATCACGTAATTCCCCAGCCTGTTCATTAATCCAAAACCATCTCATTAGGAAATTCTACAATTACAACACTTGGTAAGAGAATAGCTCAACACTATTTATAGGATAACAGCCATTTTTAAGGGATTGTTTAGATGTACCAAACAAACTAAGTACCTTCTCAAAATCTTGACCTCGAACAGCTTCATTTTTCTCCTTTGTAATCTGACGAAGCTCTTTCTCAAGCTCTTTTGCTTCCTCGGGGAGCTGGAAAGCAACAACAGAGCATTATCAGTCAACAAATAGTAAGGCAATGACAGATTAAAAGAGACTAGGGAAGCATTGCATGCCTGTGCATGGCGAAGTCGAACACGAGAACCAGCTTCATCAATCAAGTCAATTGCTTTATCAGGCAGAAATCGGTCACTGAAATGTGAAGACATCAGTGAAAACGTATCCCGTTGCAGAATCAGGAAAAAGATAAACATTTACATTAAAATGAATATCATTGAATCTAGGAAAACTTTTCTTGGGATAAGCATAAAAACTAATTAGATGCTGATAAGCAAAAACAAACCTACTTCTATTATCACATTTTAAGGCAAACACATTGTAATGACCCTCATGGTCATTTATGATAAATACGCGACGTTTTGCATTCTAGAGCTTTTCAGTAGTTCCCCCAAGTCATTTATGACTTGCTGTGACCGATGTCCGGATCCCTGGTAACTCAGTTGAGAAATATCACAAAGTGTCTGGTTTAGAGCCTAAAACTAAATACTCGTTGACCAAAGTCAACTTCCCTTCAAGAAAAGCTCGGAATTAAATTCCGACAGTTCCGTTAACTCTGGAATGCCAAATAAAGTCAAAATCGACCTTAAGTTTGTGTTTCAGAGTTTTCGTTTGCAATTTATGTCAATTTGTGAATTTTGATTAAGTTTAAGGCCTAAAGTGGAGCTTGAGTGGTATTTTGGTGTTCGGAGTGTTGGATCGTAATTCTGACACTTTCAACAGTTCTGCTCTGGAATGATGATTTTAGATTAGGCGAGGTGTTGGTATATGTGCTGGACTTGTCATGCATTTACGGGGTGTGGTTAGAGAAGTGCTCTTTTTGACTATCTCTGGTTTGAGGGGTCATTCTTCTTAAACGAGCTCGGAGTTCAGTCTCTCGATTCCATTGAGTCCGGAATATCGTTTTCATGTTATTTGCATATTTAGTTTGTCAAAATTGGACTCTACTTGGTTCCCGAAGTCCCAATTGGAAGTTCTAAAAAATTGCAGCAGAACCAACAGCTGGAGAAGGTGAGAGCCTTAATCGCAATCCCGGTGGGTTCCACACGATCACGTAGCAACTCCCTCCTTCTGCGCGATCGCGATCCCCTCCGCACAGTCGCAATGTGTCCCCATAAAGTCCTCGTACGTGATCGTGTGAAGCTGTCCGCAATCGCGATGACTTGTAACTAGCAATATATAATTTCATGCACAACCCCAATTCATTATTTCAGCAAACATATTCCGTTCCAACTCGTTTTTGAGCGAAAACCCTTACCCAAATAGTATTCCAAGATCAAGGAAAGTTCTCACATCCCCTATTGATTCTAGACGATTTTGGGTAAATCTTCTCTGTTCTTCTTCTTAAAATTCTTAGAAAAGTATTCTAAGAAAATTGACAGAAAATTATTCCACTTTTCTAGAAAAGTATTCTAAGAAAATTGAAATTATAGAAAACAGGTTCAAAATTCATTTTTTTCCAAGAAAAATAGAAAACTCGATTTTCCAACATTACATTAAATTTGAAAAACTTCTAAAACTACTTTTTCAAATATTTCTATTAAAATATGCTTCAATTTTTCATTATTCTAAACTAGAAAATTGTGTGCTTTTGAACGTATTTTCTAAATTTTACATAATTTTCTTGAAATTAGAAAATTTAGAAATTAGAGATGGAAAACTGAAAATAACTTTTTGTTAATGAACGCACCCTTAGTTTTCCACCACTAATGGCACCAAGAGTTAAGATTGATGAAATCATCCCATAATCCGTTTATTTTTGAGTACTTCTTCGTAATTTGAATACACATTGCTTCTAATATCAACTATACACCGAAATTCCAACGTTAAATCCGTAAAGGTGGAATCTTTGACCCTGTTAGGGTCAAATTTGTCCGGGCTATTTTGAAGCCCTTTCCGCACTCGAATTGTGCTCAGTTTTGAAACACGGGTTCCTAATGACAATGAGAACCCGTAGTAAAATTTATTTTCAGTTTCGGCGAGTAGCCCGCAAACCCGTTTTAGGCCCAATTTTTTACCCAGTTTGAAATTTAGTAAAATTATACTGTTAGGCTTGTATTAACATATAGAACACTTTGACGTAAGTTTCAGATCAGTTGGAGACCGTTTGATATCAGTCGAAGTGCTATTCACGAATTTGCAGCGCTTTATCGTCGGACAACAGGTAGGCTTAGTGGGGCTATCTCTGGGCTTATAACTTTAATAACTGTACTAAATAGCATCCGTTGGTTGGTTAGCTAGGTTGTATAGTAACCTTGTACTGTTCTTTCGTCCGTTTCATGTTGATACTTATATGTTGGCACCTGAGTGATATGGGGCCCGTGACCTACACATGGATTAGAGATACCTGTGAAAGGCATAGGATGTGGATATTACATGACTATATGTTGATATATATGTTGTTGAAATGTTGTGCATTCATTACACGAGAGGTTGGGCCTATGGTTCCGATGAGAGTGCATCGGAGCTGGGTAGTATCACCACCTGATTTTGAGCCATAATGGCTAGAGGATGATTTTAATAACAAGGTTTAATAGCGGCATATAAAAATAAATGGAAATATTTTAATAATAATGTAAGTAGTTATCTTTTACTGCTTTAGCCTCAACATTGTATCTAGCACTCGATAACACTATTTTTACTTATTTTATTCTAGGTTTTACCTTCTGGCATCGGGGAATATCTTTTTACTAATAAATGTTGGGACTTGAGACCGACTCCGTTCAATAGTGAGTATAGCACTGGGACTTGAGTCTGTCACCGTATGACAGTGAATACAGTTTTTTAACACACATGGTACTAATGATTATGGAAATATGATGATACCTGAATTATTGAGGACCATTGATAATACACTATGATACACGAGCGTTGGACGCCTTGACTTGCCGAGTACGGCTAGCGAATACTATTGATATAAGGCACAAGATGCCAGCAGATACTATTGATATAAGGCACAAGATGTCAGCGGATACTATTGATATGAGGCACAAGGTGCCAGATTGTGATTCATTGCGGTTCTGAAGGTTGGGTAGTGAGGTTCTGATGACGTTCATGTGTATGTTTACTTTTCTGCACTTGTCTTCTTCAGTGTGCTCATAGGTCAAATGGGGGACCTATAGGTGAGTATGTTTCAGTGTACGCTGCGCTTCCTTATAGGGGACTTGTCAGCGTTTAATTGTTTTATTTTAGTATTACTATTACTGCTTATTTGCTATCATTGATTAATTGCTGCTTCATGTTATGTGGGGTTTGTGCCTTACCTTTTTATTCAGTCATTTACCCTTTCACTTGAGGTTACTAGTATACCGTCCATGTTTTATGCCTATCTTCTTTGATTCCTATTTATTGCATTATTATTCACATATGCTGTTGCAAGGATGCCGGATACGTTTTCTTTCATTGCCTGAGATCATGTTATGTGATTCTATCTATGTGATATAGATTCTTATTTGAGTAGCTAGCTCCCGTTCTTGTACTATTTGCTTCTGTTATCCTTTTTTTTTGTACTCTGTTATTTACTGTTTTTATTATTGTTATGTGCTCAGTGGGCCCTCGAAGCCTACTGAATACGGGTTGTTTCGGCAACTTGTACTCATACTACACTTACACATGTACAGATCCGAGTACAGATTCTCGATCATGATTACCGCCAGTGGTTCGTGCAGCTTATATTTCATCAGAGATTCAGGGTGAGCTTGGCGTCCGACTTTTACCTGCTTCTTTTCGGATTTGACATTTTTATTTGATCTCCATGTATTTCGGAGATATAGTTGCATTAGACCTATTTCAGATTTATTATTTCTGTACTGAGCAGTGTTATGAAAGGCGCTCGCCATTCGCCTTTAGCGACATGGCGAGACGAGGCAGTGTCGCATTTGAAGATTGTGGCGTGGAGAGAATGAAATGGCGACACAAAGGCGACGACACGACAAAAAGGCGACGCCTTTTCATTTTTTAAAAAAAAAATGGCGGAAATTAGGGTTTTAAAACCCAAAAAAATTATTTTGGGTCCATTATTTTGGGAGTTTCAAAAATAACAGCAGCTACCAAATATTTGCAAACCTGTTATGGCAGATTTCCAGCAACCATTTCTTCAAGCGACAACTTTTCCGGCGACAGATCTTCCGGCGAACATTTTTTTCGATAAGTCTTCTGTTTAATTGTTTTTCATCTTTTTCTTTTCCGGCGATAGGCGACCCAACTTCCTTCTTTCTTCTCTTTTTTTCTTGTTCTTTGTTTTTACTTCTTCCAGTTGGCAGTGTTGCTCTTTTTTTTTCCTTCTTCTAGTTGGCAATGTTGCTCTGTTTTTTTTTCCCGAGACAGGCTGCTCTGTTTTTTTCTTCCGGCGACCAATCTCTGTTTTTTTTTTTTTTGTTGTTCTTTCACTTCTTCCTGTAGGAACTTGGAAGTTATTCTGTTTTTTGTTTCATTTATATAATAATATAATTATAGTATTATATATTATTATGCAATAAGTAATAACTAATAAGATAATCTTTATTTATTTCAGCTATTTCAAATGTCATCC
>JBDJHY010000014.1:11130576-11143001 GCA_039654485.1 Withania somnifera | reverse complement strand
GTGATACATAGACCGTTGTTCCTTCCGATTCCATTTAGATCAGAGATTGAGGGTGAACTTTCCATCCAGCTTGATCCTGTTTCTCTTCAGATTTATATTTTTATTGATCTCCATTGTATTTCGAAGACATTTTGGACACTGTATTTCCTTCAGTTTTATGATTCTGTACTTAGTGGTTCGTTTGACACTAATACCGGATTTTGGGTAGTGCTCTTTTCTTATTTAATTCCGCAAATACTATTTTCATATGATTTTTGATATTCTTCCGCATTTAATGTAGTAGTCCTCCGCTTCGGCTTCGTGCTACAGGATTTGGTTCTCCTATAGTAGGTGCTGTCATGATCTGCGAAATCGGGCCATGACATAAAGACGCTATGGAAATAATATATAAGAGAAGTCTTCGGCAGTTGATGAAGGGACAATCAAGTACCTTAGAATACTTGAAGTGCTTATGGACTGACACGGGAATACAATCACGAAATCTGAGGCTCAATATATGCACAAAAGTGTAGAAAAGCAAGGAATGGGTACAAAAACCACGGTACTCAAAAACGTTCTTAGTTGGTATAATAATAAAGAAAAAACGGAAGCTCCTGACACCAACTCCCAATACTACAACCTGCAACAATTTTTATATATAGCAGCCCAGCCAACAATACAAAAGCAAAATATATGAAACCCGGACAACTACTCAATGCTCACAACAATGACACACATGTGATATGTTCAAATCATTACAATAAGTATCAATGGAAGTCTCATAGAATCATTAGAAACTAGATAATCACAAGTCAATATCAAATGGAAAATAGTCTCAAGTTATCACTCAATATCATGTAATCGCAACGAATCATTCAAACAGACAAATCTGAAGAAATGCAATGCATAATACAAGTGGTCCAGTGCATGTTTGACTCATATATACACCTGTTAGGATTTATATATGTCTCATCCAGGACCCACAACGGACTGCGAGGTCCATGAACTACTCAATCCACAACCTCCAAAATGGGCCTTGGATGGTTCAATAAAAAATTAGACCTCCGGAACAAGCCTCGGATGGCCTACCAAATCAAACATCCAAAACAGGCCTTTGACTACCTGTCTAATCTGATAATTAGAATAGGCCTCAGACTGCGGTCTAATTATTTTTCATTACTCACAAGACACAATTCAAGTTTTATATTCAAATGTTAATAAGTGAGCAAGTATTTTATGCAAATTACGAAAATATAATAATTTCAAATTCCAAAACAATAATATCAGCTTCTCATAGCCAATCACTATCAAAGATACCTTTTCCATCTCAATCTAACAGGCATAATAATTTCTCTTAAAATGGTATCAACAAGTCATCACGATGCAATATCAATAAAAAGCACATAAATAAGCCTTAAATTATACACCAAGATATCACTTTCAATCACATAAGTTAAATCAAAGAAACTTAAACTCAAACCAAGTAGATAATTCAACAAAATTTCAAGAAGTTGTTATCATAAAATTTCTCATTTTAGGTCCGACATGCTTGAAATTATCACCCCCAAATATACCCATTTCGTTCTTTTACAACAATCTAACATACAACTGTTAACACTTTATAAAAAGATCATAGAAACCACAATTTGCCTTAGATTTGAAGAACGAAAACACTCGAGAGATTTTCCCTTTTGAAATGCCTCCAAACGTGCACAATCTAGTCACTAAAACAATAAGTATATTAAAATAAAAATAATAAATACCCACAAATCAAATATTCGAAGTTTTATTCAAAAATTCACTCTAAGCCCACGAGGTCGAAAAAGAATATGTTATCCATCACTTTGAAAATCTTAATATCAAGTTTTATTGAAAACCCAATCCATTTTCGTGGTTCAAAATCAAGGTTTTGCAATTTTTAAGTTCATACTTGAAACCATCATTTTTTAATTCAAAACCGGTAATATCTAGGCAAAAAATCAGGATTAAGTGATTGGGGAATGGTGAAAAAGAATTTAGAATCGTTACACAGTAGTTATCTTCAAAATTCCTCTATCAAATTTTGCCAAATTGAGTTATAAAATCGTGTATGTGCATGTAATGAATAGAAGTTCGTGTTTAAAACATAAAACGGACATTGCCCAGGTCTTCTTGTCCAAGATGGGATCCCTACCCGCGAATGCGAGCATTGCTCGACCTGGACTCTCCGCAAATGCAGTCACCATGTTGCAAACGCAGAGAACAAGAATCACAAACCTCCGCGAATGCGGCCCCATTTTGAGAACATAAAGGAGGACTCAGTTAAAACATCAACAACAATAGCAAACACAAGTATAGAAAATAATTATGAATAGACCCTTGGGATCCGTTCGGAATCCCGCACAAACAAACCATATATACAACTATACTGACGTTCTATACTCAAAGGAACCATCAAAAAACAAATATTAGGTATTCTTGACTCAATACCAGTTAAGGATCCATTTTTAACAAAAGCACCAAAAAGACCAAAACGCCTCCGGGTCTTATAAAAAATAAAAAGACCTCACTCTAGACCATAAATCATCTCTTTAATACAATGGAATCATCGAATCCTGAATTTCGGTACTCTAACTTCAGATGTTGTCCAAAGTCAACCGTTCTTCTTAAACTTCAATTTTATCCCGTCAAATTACTCAAAATTTCAATTGACTATTCAGATGCACCTGTTTCATGAATCAACATAAATGAGCCAAAATAGAAAACGAAGGTCTTCCTAGCCCAAAATTCACATTCCGGAGCTGATGGAACTATCGAAATTTCAATTTGAGGTCCCAAACTCCAAATGACCCCTAGAGTTAAGGCTCAAAAGTGAAATTTTCTCTAGAACTTGCCCAAATTCCTTTTGGTTCCTAACCAACTATGTAATCAAACCTAATATAGTATAATGCCACTATGAAAAAGGCAAAATGACCAAAATATGTAAAAAAAAATAAAAAAATGACATTGAGGTCATTACAATTTTATATCTGCACCTGAAAATCATGATAATTCAAGTGATGAAATACACCGATCAATCACGTTTTCATTTTTACACACATGCCACAAAAGTACAAAATTATTCATGCATTCTGAAAAGTTATACTTATTAATTTGCCATAAGAATGATTACAGAAAAGACTAATGATTATAATTGCATGAACTAAAAATGAATAACGTTTTCTGGCCACAATATGCTCATAGACATAGGCCTATTATTGTAATACTTAATCCGTTTAAAATAAAAAGTATGTATTTTTATTTCACAAAAGAAATACTGTACTCTCCTTTGCCCACCATTAAATTCCAAAGTTTTCCTCCTCTAATTTCTTTTATGAAAATTCTCAAGATTCTACAAAATAAAAAAATATATTAAAGGGATAACACCATTTCTATATCATTCCTATAAATAAGAAAATGAAAATGAAGAGAGGAAAAAAATAGTGGAACAGCACCATACATGAACATTAGAGGATATTTTAAAAAGGAGCAGAATGTACCCGAAAATGAAAGACAATTTATTGTTAAAAATAAAATAATAAAATAACAATTCCTTTTAGTAGAAAAAACAAAACTTTTCATATATATCTTAGTAAATGCCAAAAAAATGACAACGTAAAATGTACATGTCCTCTTTAATGTTGAAAGTAATGGGCAATTAAAATGAATGGGTATATGAAAGTAAACAAGTAATAGAGAAAGGATTACGTGAATAGAAGAGGGTCTACCAAGAGAAAGAGAATCAAAATTTTGAACTACTATTTATTGTATAGAAGAAACAAAGGTTTGAAAACTTGAAAACTATTCTGAAAACATAATATCATTTTACTTTTTTTTTTACTGATTAATTAGTATAATTAAAATACATGATAAAAGTAAAAATATAAGAATAAAGATAAATGAAGATCCTGAAGTAGGAGAGTGTCAAGATAAACAAAGAAGGGAGGGGCCATTAGAAGTCGTAATTTTTCATTTTCTTGTCATTAGTTGTGTTCTTCTTTTTTAAGCATAATTATTTTAAGAAAAATAAGAAATATATATAATAAATAAAAAGAATGCCACATCACCGGTCTAAGATCCTCTCTCTCTCTCTATCTATCTATCTATCTATCTATCTATCTATCTATCTATCTATATATATATACAATTGTTAAACCATTCGTCATCCATTACGCTTTTAATTTACTAATTCATTATTGTAAGTGTTTTATTATCAGTTATACACTGATACTAGATATTATTATTGCAACCATGAGTAGCTAAACACCATAACTAGAATTGTGGGAACTATGACGAATTAATGAATTAGGTTAAAGTACTCAACAATTCTAGATCGGCTTGCATGCACGTATTATTATTCTTTTTATTTCGATTGTTTTTTTATGGTTGTAAATGTTTGAACTCACCTTAATTCTATACTTGCTCTTGTTAAAGAGGTAATGAATAGAAAAAAGTTTAACAACGGAAATTTGAAGCTATCAACCTTCGTATAAAAACTTGAATCATAACATGGATAGTTAATCTAGAATCAAAAGACAAAGATTAGTAATTAAACACTCCGAGAGAGAAGAGTGATATACATTTAATAGGTTTTAGAGATGTTTAGGTGAACCTAACTAGACAGATTTTACATGCTAAGCACTAAGATAGATTACTATTACGAAATATATACAAAGTTTTGAAATAATGGAGAACACAGTCCAAGTTTGACCATATAAAAAATTATTCTAGGCCTGGTCACTGTTTACGCAACACCAACAATTAATTTATTTTATTTTTATACAATTTCACCTCGGAGATAATGACACGGGTCATATTCAATCTAATTTTGAATTTGTTGATCTTTTCCCCCAATAATTTCTTTTTTATACATCACATTTTAATAAATATTTAAAATTTTCTGAAGTTTATATTAATTGAATGGGGTACACGTGTGCTAACACACGTCTTCAAAAGCTAATTATAAAAAAATAGTTTAAGCTATACATACATAATTAGAGTTAAAAAAATTGTACCATCAAAACACTCAAAGAATATATATTAGTAATTGCTTCCGGTAATTACTGAAACAAAAAAAAATATATGTAACAAATCTCCTTAAATTATAAATTTAATAATTTTTATGATAAAGTAAATTACTCACTATAAGGTGACCCGGTGGTATATATGTTTTTACATTAAAAGTTTATGTACTCTTAAAACAGGAGATTTATATGGTTCACAAAAAATTAAAGAGAAAACAAAACCTAAAATATAAAGAGCAGTAAATCTCCACAACTTTACCTTAGTAGTTAAATCTTCCTCTTTTTTTTTCCTTTAAAAAAAGACACAAAATTTTATTGATCATCATCTAGAAAGCATAAAAAATAAAAAATAAAAATGAAAGAGAGAAATCAAGAATTATATATAGAAAAAGCTGAGTTGAATGATTCGACTGATCAACCTATAATATCTCAAGCAAGAGTAGTTTGTTGCAAATCAAAACAGTATTTTAATCTTGAGTATGATAGTATTTAGATGCTAAAGGGTTTATCTTTACATTGAATACTAACAGCATTTTGCATATGTGCTCGAAAGCTTTTATGAACAAGAAGAAATACAAGTAAGTTTTAACTAAGTGACAGCATGATGAAATCATAGACTTTCTTGAAGAAGTAATTAAAACCAATGGCACATTAATAAATAGCAAGAATTTATTTTGATTTTTCACAGAAGAAATTCAAAATATAAGGAATAAACACATTAAGAAGAGAATTTTCAGTGGTTATGATTTTTTCAAACACGGTAAACATCTGATCAACAATTCATTTTTTTTCCTTTTTATGATTTATAGTAATTTTATTTTATTTAGATTAAACAAGTAAAATTTATTTAAAGAAAAATAGTGAAGTTGATGTTCAGAGATGAATTGATGGATGGTGGATATTTAAATCTTTGTCAGAGCATTGGAAGAATTCTGAAAGTGTCTCCTAAGTTAAATCTTCAACTTGTTAACTAACAAAGGTTAAAACAAATCTTTACATGTCGTACTAGGTTATGAAGTTGTAGTTGTACACATTGGACTATCTTTCTCAGACTTATCCGATGTGGGTGTTGGGAGTGTTGATTCGGTTATTATGTACATATTATCTAGCATGAAAACTTAAGTTCAAGTTTTTGAAATGAAGTATTGTTTGGTCACTTGGTGTTTATCTTGTTAAATGTTGCATGCTTGAAAAAGCATTAAACTCATAAAGCTAAAGTTCGTACATTTTCCAACTTTAGAAGGCTGAATTGAACAGTTATTGGTGAAATTTTGCTTACAGACTTATTTTACGGGTAAGTTGATAATGGATAGAAACTTTATCTCTCAGATATTAACTTTGTTTATGATTGTGATTGATTGAATTGCAGATGCAGAGGCATTGTTTGATCTCACCAGAACTTTGGTGGTTTCTGTTATATCACATTCTGCTGATGGTGTTACGCCTTATATGTTCATTTCCTCTTTGCTTGAAGTCTTTGGGCCAGTAAGTGCAAAGCGTGAAAAAGAACTCTCTCCAAATACAAAGATATTAAGCTGGAAGAAAAATGGGCTTGCTGTTTCACCAATTTTTAAGAATGGAAGATGTTGCTGCACCATGTATGTTTTGTTTCGGTAACCTTTGTTGCTTCATAATGCTCACTATACAGTTTCCTGAGACACTTGTTCTTGCATTTTTTTGTGCTTCTTTATTGCTTTATTCTGAAGGGTTCGACACATGGTCTGTGAAGTTAAGCAACACGTATACACTTAAACCACGCACAAAGGTTTACTTGTGTGCTCAACCAAAAACAGGTATGATCTTTTTTCATGTTTTCTGTGATTACTATGCAGTTACCGTTGTAAAAGTGTGCATGCAAGAGTTGTGTGTGTTTTGAATACTGATGTTTACTTTGTATTCTATTTGGATTCAAAGTTGTCTTGGTGTTCTTTTAGAAATGAACAACAAAATTTGGCATCATTGCTTAGTAATTTAGTTCTTATGTTTGTGAATTAATGTGATCTGTAATCTAGATGTTGGTCCATGAAAGGAAAATCTAAACTGAGCTGAATTTCTACAACTTTCTTGGACAAAATTTGGTAATCTGCTTACTACTACATAACCCAGTTTGTGATTGAGGTGTGGGGATTCATATAGCTGACCCCAACTTGTGTGAGAGATTGAGGTGTAGTTGTTTGTTTACTAGAGTGTACAATGTCTTTTTGAGTTTGAATTCAGCGTATCTGCTAGATACTATGACTTTCCAACATCACACAATTATGTATTCTGCCTCATATTACAGCTTGATGTTAGCATGGAGGAGAAAGCATTGAGAATTTATTTGTGCTATCTTTTCTAGTGAAAGATGGACGGTTGTCATAGATGTGGATGAAAATGGATCCCACTTTCTTAGTAAGAACCTTTCTGGATCTTTTGCTTATTGTGTAATTTATGTATGTCCTAGTCTTTCTTGCTATAGTGCTCTTTCTTTCTCAGCTCCAAGGAATGGTCCCTATGCCAATTTAGTTAAGTCTGGTGAAGTTAAATACAGCCACTTTGTCTTCAGATTAAATTTTGCTGATTGGGAAGTTGAGAATTTCTAAATTATATCTGAATCATAATTCTGTCTCCATATTAGTCATTGGCCTATTTGTACATGAATGTTTTTTTCCTTTTCTTAAAATAAAAAGTATAAATTAGAATGATCTTTTAGTCAGTTTTTACATATGAGTTCTTCAAGTAAATTTTTTTCCACTCAGAACCTTTCAACCTTTTTCAAGTCTTTTCCTACGACATGCATGTGCAAGATTCCAGATTGATTCTCCGTTACACAAGCAACTGATGAACTTACCATATAATCACTTTTTACTTCTGCTTCTCGGTTGGACATTATAACCAAATGCCATTGTGCATACAGCTGATGAAGAATACAGTATCAGAAGGAGAAGAGCTGACGCCAAGCCCGGACATATCGACGAATCCAGTCCTTGCTGAAGCTAATAAACCAAACAGAGACATAGGAGTGAATCCAATCTTTACTGAAGCTAATAAACCAGAAGCGGAGGGTGATTCTCAACGGATATTACACAGTACTTGGGTCAAGAAATTTTCAAGGAACCGAGGCAAGGTCTTAAAGCTTTAGAAGTGGATAACTCCCTGAAATTGGTGATGCAGGCATTAGCAAGGGCAGCCTGAAGAGGAGGCTGCTATGAGATGTAGCTGTAGTTAACCTTTAACTGTCCATTGGTTGTGACATGGTTGTATATTCCAATTAGCCTATTTTTCTGTACATACTATAGACCTTCAAACTGTCCTTGGATCAGTTTTTGCTGGCCTTATTCTATGGTCAGATAAAGTTCTAGTAGCATTTGTTATTAAATTAGTTTCACTTTGAATGTGTAAAGCTACCGGATCTGAGGCTTTCCATATATTTACAATATTAAGCTTTCTATCATTAATGCTTTGGGAAGCCTTACCTCCTTCACATATAAGGGTTGAAGGTTGAGAGAGGTACCCCTTTACATGTTGAATAGAAATGATAACCATCTTAGTTGTGGTATTATCTAATCGTTTGTTTGTAGTATTTCAGCCTATGTATAACTAATACAATCTATGAAGTATTATAAGGTCTGCAACTAATACTACTAAACCATTATATTAGCAATATATCGGTTATTCATATGTGGATAAGCGTGGTTAGAAATAAAATTGCCTTACTGCACCAAAGCAAACATTATAAAGAAATCATTATTGCCTTAGTACTCTGCTGTTTTTTGAAATGTAGTCTAATAGCAAATTGCTTCTACAGCGTATTGTCCAACTCTTAAGTAGCTGGTGTTTGATTCGACTAGGAAAGTCAAGTCAGTTTACATGTCAAAAGTTCTCTTGTTTTATATTCCTCCATGGCAATTAAAAGCCTCTCGAATTTGTGATTGTTACTGAAGGAGGTGAAAATGAAAAATCATGTGTGATAGTAACTAACAAATGGGAGAGTATTATATACTCACGGGTTCTCTACTAGAGAGAACAATGGAATGAACAAAAGCAATTCGTTTTATAAATGAACACGCATAAATTAGAAGATCAGCAATCTAATCAAGACATGTAAAAACATCAATGACTCGTCAAACAGTATTCTGGGAACACGTAACAATAGTAGGAGCTTCAACTCTCATTTTCAGATGATTAAATTCTAAAGCCAAAATGGGCTTGGACAGCATCACGGATATGCTGAAATTTCTCTTGGTCCCTATGGACACTCTGCCTATCGATTTTACATTTGAGCTGTGATCTTCAAGAGAATTTTCCTTGTCCTCAACCAGTTCAGATGGTCCAGAGACTTTTGCTGGTTGCACTGCTCTTATCCTAATATACGAAAAGTGAAAAACCACAAATCACTAGCCCTAACAATAAGTCCTAATGTCAATTAATGGCTAAGATAAAGATGTTTCAGTTCCACTTGCTCAAGCAACCTATCGTATATTAGCAGAATGTAGACAAGAATGAGATTTATGGCAAGAACAGTTCGGGCTAAGCAGCACAAACCTGCACTCAATCTGGCAAGAGTACTTGAGGAGATCAGAATTGTACTTCGTCCGTCCACTGAATTTCAAACAGAACTGCTAGTTAGAAGTCCAAAATTACTTCAAAGGTAAACACCCGAATTACCAAGATAGAAACAATTACCTGAAGTTTGGGAGTGACATTTTGATAAGTGGACCCATCCATCCCTTGGAATCCTGCTGTGAAACTGCCAATTCCCAACAGAATCGAGACAGATAAAATGAGTATGATATTTGAGATAAAATTTCCAAATAACCTGCTACTGTTCAAACTCTCAAACTGCAAGATTTTGCCAATGAATCAACACTCTGTCCCTTGGTTACGATATTGGGATGAACATATCAAGCTACAATGAACTGATTGCTTATTCTATTGAATAAAGGAACTACCTAGTTAGACCATGTCCTGAATCAGACTTCACAACAATTGCTACAATGAGAGTTGCAGATGATCAACAATTGGATTATGAATTTAATCTATCAAGAAATAATGCAGTGACATCTTATTTACCAGTGGCTCTAAAGTTGATGTTACAGATACTCATCGCGGTCTGATTCTTGATTTCCGTCACTTCTAAATCCATGTGATTCCTATAGTTAGAAGAAGATGTGCTCAAGCCAATCGCGCTTAGAAAACTGCTTGATTTACTTTTTGCTGTCGATGGAAGTGCTGTAATTTTCTGCATGCAGGTCAACAAAGTGAGTTCTAGCTCAGAATATATCACTTTTTTTTTAAACATCAGCTCAAAAATTGGATAACCATTTCTACGACTACATTTTCAACCACCTTCAGTATACCTTTATAAAGAGCAAAGTAAAATCCATGTGCATACCTTGTGGAAAAAGAAAAATCCACGGCCAATATGGAATAAATGAGTCCTTGTTTAAGAAGAGTAAGGTAGTTTGAAAGCATTTCACATAATCTTGACCAGGAGAGTTGAACTACATGATGTTTGATAGACAAAATACGACTCAAATGTTCAACAACAGAAGATCCAATTAACCAACTCAGATGTACCTTTGAAAACCTGGCAACTTGGCTCGGAAGACCCACAACCTGTTACACAAGAGACATGATTAAGATGATGTCAAAACAATACAATATGTACAAATCAAATTAGTGATACAAACTAGATTCTTAGTAAGAAAGTCTAGTGAGTGTCTATCTTTATTGGTTTCCAAATGTTCATTAAAACAAAAACACATGCTAGAAATTTCGCTTTTAATCAAATGATTGAAAGAAGTCATTCTTAACACCAAGGTTGGGAGTATAGATGTATATGAGAAAGTTATCTCTACCTTTCGTCCATGAAAGCATGCCTCATCACTGCCCACCAGTACCCTGGCAGCCCATCTATTATAATTGACAAAAATATATTTGTCAATATACACAAATATTTTTTGGTTTAACCATTCAGTATTTGAAACAAACTGACCCAACTAATATAGATTAGCTCAACATAAGGTCCACAAAGGGGAAAAGCACTCCCTACCAAGAATCTCTCTATTTCCAGGGCTCGAATACAAATATATACTTATTAGTATCTCGCCCCTAGTTATTGGTATTCAATTTTGTCTTCTGAGATAGAAGGAAACTAAGTTACTTTGTAGGACCATAAAATGCTGGCAACAAGGTTTATATGGATTATCCCTGAATTTTTCTATTGTTCAATGATTACTTGTTACAGCTGAATTCTTAGTATCAACCAGTTACAAAAGGAAACACCCCCTTCTAAAACACCAAAGGAAGGAAAAAAAAGTAGACACGAGACGAGAAGACGTAACCTTAACTTCAGGACAAGAAAGAAAGCAACGAAAGGAAACCCTATATGGTTAAAGAAAGTCAAATTGAGTCCATGAATCTAGAGAAGGAATCCAGATTGAGTTGGTTGTGGGTGACCCACAGTTTTCATACGCAGCAAAAATTCCAAAATTTGCATAGCTGTACCATAATGTGTTAGTAGTAAGCAGAGGAAGCATAACTACTTACGCACAAGATGTAGGTGGATTCCACACCAGTCCTGCAATCACAACCAGCTGAACAACTTGTATTAGAATAATACTTAAAACTAAAAAGCAGGTAGTGTTACAATATAGAATGAGATGATTCAATTTTAATAATACAGACAAATCGCTTGGCCTACTAAACTAATCAGAGTATAAAAAATAAGACAAGAGACAGGAAACCTCGTCGAAAATTCCAGCAGGACTATCATCATAGTTAGCAAGAAAGAACCCACCAAGAGTATATCTGCAAGTACAAAGTACAAATTCAGTTTTGTAAATCATAGTTGGCATTCCGAACTAAACTTACAAAAGAAAAATAGATACCCAAATGCCTCAACTAGTTTGCAGTCTTTGGGAATGAAAGCTCGAGCGGTCTCTGCTTTGACAAGATGAAGCTGGTATAAAGCACTGTAACATTAAGACAGTACAATTTATTGTTGGATGATCTAATACCACAAGACTAAAAATTGTAAGAAAATGGATGGCCACTTGCCTGCCTTTAAAAATCCATGGAGGTTCCCCGTACCCCAATGGAGTAATGCTTCTGTCTTTCACTTCCATCAATTCCAAATAGCAAAGGATATTTCTAGATAAATGAATAAAATTAGCTGAGATGCCTTGCAATTGCAATTAGGATGAAGAAACCCAGAAACTTCAACCTTTTTGCATATTTAAGATACACAACTCCATTTATTAACAAAAAATTATTTTTAATTAATTTTTTTAATTCTAAAAAAATTATAAAAAAATTTAAAAATACTTTTAAAAGCACACAAATTTTTATTTTAGAATTATAAAAATTTGTTCAAAAGCGCACAAGTTAGATTATACTTTAAAAATTGATAAAAACATAATA
>JBDJHY010000014.1:11105847-11117677 GCA_039654485.1 Withania somnifera | reverse complement strand
CGACTATTGATGATGTGGGAAATTCCTCATAAGTGTTTTAAATCGTTCCCAAGCTTGATACAAGTTCTCTCTCGAATTCTTCCTGAATTTGAGAATTTTGCTTCGTAGCCTCGCTGTCTTTCCAGATGGGAATATGGTTTCAAGCGAGGTAGAGATAGATCAAAAAAGTATTGGGAGGAGGTGATTAGATATGACATGGAGTTGGTACAGATTACCAAGGACATGACCCAACATATAAAGTTGTGTAAGATACGAATTAGGGTGGTAGGTTAAAGGTAGGTGTGAGTTCATGCTGATATGGTGTTTCTCGTGATAGTAATAGGGTAGTATCTTGTCTTTGTTGTATATATTGATTGTTGTGTTATTCTCTACGTGTCGTTATTTTTGTTATTTGCTTGTCATAAAACTATATATTGTTTATTGTTGTACCAGACTGTGGTGTTTGTCATGAGTCTAGGGTCTTTTGGAAACAATCTCTCTACCTTACCTATGAGGCAGTGGTATGGACTACGTACACTTTAGCTTCCCAAGACCCCACTTGGTGGAAAATTACTGGGTATGTTGTTGTTCATCAGTAAACTTATATTTAATAAATTTTAAAAAATTTAAAACTGATATTTTAATTCCAAAAAAATCATGTGGCTCCATAAAGTAACCTCACCGCTTTTTTTACCCTTCCAGACTCGACCTAAATGGAAAAATTTAACTCTTGTTCTACTCAGTCATAAAATAGGTTTGCTTCGTATCTGAATAAAAGAGGGATATATTTTTGTTGTTGGCTTGGGTTTGGAGAGGTAAAATTGAGCGAGGTAATTTTTAAGCCACAACAGTATTTTTGGAATTAAAAAAAAACTACGTATAAGGTCTTTTTTATTTAGTCTATTAACAAAAAAGAAAAATATGCACTATTTGTTAGACGATGAATGTATATATGCACCATTTATTAGACAATTAAGGTATATATTCATCACTTTTAAATGATAGGTATATCTACTCTAACAGAAAATTGATGGGTATGTTTGTCATTCTACCCTAAAAATAATAAAAGAAAATATATTTCCTTCTTCCCAATTTATTTGACACCATTTGGACTTGATACAAAGTTTAACAAAGAAGAAATACTTTTCAAATTTATGGTCTAAAATAATTTTTAAACAATTTTATTAGCAGAATTTTAAAATTACATGCTTTCTGATTATAAAAAAAATGATATTTTTTTAGAATGAATTAAAAATAAAAATGTGTTACATATGACTATTACATAAATTGATTTTGACTTAAAATTCAATTGAAATGATACATTCATAAGTAGGACGCACACATTACAATAAGTGATGATTTAGAACAACATTTTCTTCACCGTGGAACACCCTTGAATTTTTCTTTTGAAATAAACAAAGAGGGTGAAATTTGTGGGACTGGACCTTGTCAAGAAGGAGAATCTCCAAAAGGATATCACGTGGCGTAGGACCATTTGTCATAAAAGATCCTTCATCTCTCGATTCCCTCTTTTTCTGCTCCATCTGTTCCACGACAAAAAAACAATAAATAAATAAATAAAATTCAGCATTGCCTACGTAGAGACCATCTTTTTATCTTTCTTTTTTCTTCTCCATTTTATCTATAAATAGAGAGACCACCGCTATAGGAAAACCATAGCATTTTACGGCAGCTGATGCAGCAGAAAGGCAGAAGCTATAACCGTAGATCAAGAACATTTACTAGATCTCGCATTGCCGTTGAGGGTTCTTAGTAAACATACCTACATTGTCATAATCCTTTTTATAATATAAAACTATTTTTCGTGTTCTCGATCACCACCTAATATGGCTCCTGTTATTGCTGCTGCTGGTGGTGCTACTTCAGGTTTGATGTTCTTGATCTCCCCAACTATGGATTCTTTTTATGTATAACATGAAATGAATTTGAATTAAGGGAAACATATTTAAAGGATTTATTACAGCTACTAATTGTAACTGTTGGTTGTTTGGGACATCTCTTACTAATGTATTTCATTATGAATGTACAGGAGAAGAACGTGATATTCAGAAGAATTATTGGATCGAGCATACATCGGAGCTCACTGTGGAAGCCATGATGCTTGACTCTAAAGCTGCTGATCTTGACAAGGAAGAGAGGCCTGAGGTATGACTTTATGAAGGCGATTGTTTTACAGATGTTGTTTAACAGGAAATGGGAAAAATGAAGCCGTAATAAAACGCATAACATCTTTATAGCTCATTTTCTTGTATTCGAACAGTATCCGGTCATATAAGATCATTTCCTCATCGATTTCCATATATTTTGTTATGCTTCAGTTTTTTTTTTTTTAATCTTTTCAGGATAAGGATATTCTTTTCCTGGTCTTAACTTTGAACTACTATTCCCCAGACATTTTCATGAATATTCAACTATAGAATATGCCCTTTATTTTGCCAAAAGTATCAAGATAGTGTTGTTTCCATATTATGTGTCAGTTAGTTGCTTCTTGATACCACCTACCCTTGGTATCATACCCTGTTGTCTCACAAGCAACAATTAATCAAGATTTGTTAAGTATGTAAATTTTCTGTTTGATTCTGAAATACTTATTTTACTTTTTGAGTTAAAATCAACGTTATGTTCAATTTTTTGTTTAAAACAATTCTGTTCTCTTTTTATAAGTGAGAATAGACCTTACTTTTAAAATTTTGACTCCCTCTTCCCAATCAAAGCTATTTAGTATGGGTACCAGGGACTGAAGTTAGTGAAACGTAATGTCTCTAATTACTCATCGAATCTTCAGATCTGTTTCTTGCTTGTTATTTTTTCCATTTTGGCATTTTCCCTTGATATATATCCTAAAATAGGACCCTCTTGCTGTATGAGCCGTCATTTTGCAAGATCTGCGCTCGTTTAGGAGGATTTGTATTTTGGCACATGCTAACTTGAATTTTACTACTTTTTCATCCCAAGAAGGAAGAAAAAGGGGTAAAAAGAAAATTGAACATGTAGAAGTCAATCTTATTCAATTAAGCTACCTGGAGGTAGATTATAGAGAAAAGTCAGACAATTCTCAATGCTGCAAGGCGCCAAGACTGTGCCTCTGGTTAACAAAAGTTATACTATGGTTGTTTGTATAACTCTTTTAACAGCAATCCTTTGACCCTCTCAGTTTTTCCAACTCTAGATCTAAACGTTTCTTGCCGAGCCTCATTGCATCATTAGATAAAAGGGTGTTCTCCGCATGATTTCCCTTCATTTTTCTGATCATGGAACTTTGGCCTTACTAGATTTTATGTTTTGCTTCTTAATTAATATTAGCCTTTTACTAAGATAAAAGGTGTTCTGTGCATATAGTGGAAGAACAGCAAGAGCTAAAAAAAAACCATGATGGTTTATTTTATTTCAAGTAACAAAAGGAGCCGGCACAGGCTTTCAGGCTACAAATTATAGTTTTGTGTGTATTCCCTTGTCCACTCATAATCGTCAACAATTACCTTGTCCTCTTACTTAATGAGAAGCTTAATGGGATGTTATCCTAGTGATCCGGAAGTTTTTCCCTGTTCAATTGCGCTGAATTAAAACAAGTGGAGGAGGAACTTTGATCTGTTTCATTGTATTGAGTTACAGAAACTACGGGTTGGGGATTGATTCAAAACCTTTTTGGATAAAGAAAGCTTGATGAGTTATATGTTCTGCAATTTGTTTTGATTTACAGTCTCGTTGTTCTTTTGGATTTTTATTGTCTTTAAATCAACATATATTAAATTTAATGTTACTAGATATGCAATAGTTATTCTGATTTTCACTACAAGGAGCTTTTATGTTGTTTGTACTTGGGTTTGCCTCGAAGTGCACATAGTGAGTAGTAATTTTTCTTATTTTTTATAAAAAAATCTTTTTTGTGATTTTGACATGGTTTTCAGACATGTATTAGTATCACTCAAATATTTTGAAACTTGTGGATGGATGGTCATGTTAGGTGCTCTCTCTACTCCCACCATATGAAGGAAAGTCAGTGATAGAATTGGGTGCTGGTATTGGCCGTTTCACTGGTGAATTAGCCAAGAATGCTGGTCAGCTCATAGCACTGGACTTCATTGAAAGTGCAATTAAGAAGGTTTGTGACGTTTTCCTCAAGACATTAACATTTTGTGTAACTTCTTGTTGGGGGCTGTGATGAGTTTGTTCAGAAGGTTCGGTTATTAATTCACACTTAATGATGATAACTTTGGCAAATAGGTACTTCTTTCTCCTCATCTCTTAATTTGCTTATCGCAGAACGAAAGCATCAATGAGCATCATAAGAATGTCAAGTTTATGTGTGCGGATGTCACTTCTCCTGATTTGAAGTTTTCACCTGAATCAGTGGACTTGATATTTTCAAACTGGCTACTGATGTATCTTTCTGACGAAGAGGTACTTTTATTTTACTCTTCTGCCTTCTCTTCCGCGTAAAAAAAATCACAAGGATTGCACGTTATGTAAAAATGGATGACAAAAGTTAAATGAAATTTTAGAAAAGAAGCAGGGTCAATTCCTATGACAGTAGCAAGAAAGATCAAGTAGTTAACTCCTAGGTTTGTAAATATTTAAGCAAACTTGTAAGAGAAGGTTCATTGTTATGGCAAAAGTATGTATAAGTCATGATTAGGAAATGTCTGTACCCCAGGGTGTGGCTTAGTGGTCATTAAAGTGGGTGATAAGCATGAGGTTCCAAGTTCAAATCTCTAGCGGAAACAAAATTACAAGGTGATTTCCTTCCATTTGTCACAAGATAGCCCGGACACCACAGTTATAAAAAAAAAAGGCAATATCATAAGTATGATAGGCAACTTTGAGACTAGCATGTACACATGCTATTTTGAATAGCTTGTTTGATCAGATATCACGTAACCTACGAAATTATTTCCATTAACTGTTCATAGATAATCTAAATGATGATTATGCAATAAGAAAATTAAAGAAAAGGATTATTCAATAAGTAATTTAACCTCCATCAACCTGCAATTTTGAGGATATGAAAGTGGTTTTATACTTTTATCTGCAAAAAGATTGGTCTATAGTTGCATTTTTATTATTAACATGACAACTTATCTCATATGTAGATCATATGATCTGCTATGAATGATCGCCTATTGGTGAAATTGGATACATTTTTCAAGAAGTGTACATTTGATGATTTGTGTGACTACTTCTCCAAAGATCAATTCAGAAAGATTAGACTTAATGGTAAAGTCGAGTGTTAGGGAAAGCCCTCACTATTAGAACACTAGTCAGATTGATTTGACACTTTATCTGTTACTACTTTGACTTTTTTTAACTGTTTCCTTTTTCCTGATTTCAGGTCCATAGTCTTGTGGCGAGAATGGTAAAATGGTTGAAAGTTGGAGGCTGCATATTCTTCCGAGAGTCATGCTTCCATCAATCAGGAGACCACAAGAGAAAGAACAACCCAACCCATTATCGGGAGCCTAGGTTTTACACAAAGGTCTTTAACTTTCTTCTGTCTTTTCCATTGAAATGATACTATGAGCAAACTCCATGCTGTTTATAGAAAATTGTTATCTCATTGGCTTTCAACAGTTAACACCAGTACCTGAAGTATATTTGACCAATGATTTGGCTCCGTGGAATAAAATTTTGTTGTCATACTTATGCATCCATATTCTTTTCTTTTTTTCCTATATTTTCAGATATATCTTAAGTAATGAAATCCTTAATAAACAATGTATCTTTTTTTCTGCAAGTTTATTAGGCTTTCTGATGAAGTAGCTGTATTGAAGTCATTACCAGATTTTCTATTAAAGAAGAATTGTTAAGCAAGTCATCGCTTTTAGTACAGCATAGATTCAGTGTTGATTCATTTGTCACCAAAACGATCACTAACTTTTGTGTTGCTCTGCTTAACCTTCTTGAGTCCCAAACCTGTGTGCAGATTTTTAAAGAATGCCATTTAAATGCTGGTGATGGAAAATCATTTGAACTTTCTCTCATCCGTTGCAAGTGTATTGGAGCTTATGTTAAAAATAAAAAGAATCAGAATCAGGTATATATTTTCTTCCCTCATTGCCCCTTCTGTTATTTACTATTAACCCGAACATCCAATCACTGCACCCTTGCTGCTGGTATCTTGCAGATTTGTTGGCTATGGCAGAAAGTTAATTCTGAGGATGACAGGGGATTCCAGCGTTTCCTAGACAACGTTCAATACAAGTGTAGTGGCATACTGCGATATGAACGTGTCTTTGGAGAAGGCTTTGTGAGCACAGGTGGAATTGGTAAGCCCTCTCTAAGTCTTGATTACTGAAACTCCAACCCCTTGTCGTATACTAGAGTATGTCTTACTATATTTATAGGACTGAAGTTTATCTGGTTTTTTTTTTAATTTGTTATATCCTGTCTGTTTGCAAGTTCTCTTCTTTAACTTTAATTAACTCGTTTAGGTCAAAATCATTATTCTGTGCTTTATCTAGTTTTCTCTGATTAGATATTTAATCCTGAGCAGATACCACAAAAGAATTTGTCTCCATGTTGGATCTTCAACCTGGCCAAAATGTCCTTGATGTTGGCTGTGGAATAGGTGGAGGTGATTTTTACATGGCTGAGAATTATGATGTTCATGTTGTTGCCATTGACCTCTCAATTAACATGATATCATTTGCTCTTGAGCGTGCAATTGGTCTCAAATGTGCTGTTGAATTTGAGGTTGCTGATTGTACAAAGAAAACGTATCCTGATGGCACATTTGATGTGATATACAGTCGAGACACTATCCTTCACATCCAAGTAATTTCCTTTCTTGCTACTTGAATCTTCAAATATCTAATTGATCTCCTTTAAAACCACTTGCCATACTTATTTTAAGCTGAAGGTGTTAATATCCTGGTCCATACTTTTATCACCACCAAGACCTTCCTCTCTACTCAAGTTTGTAAGATCGAAAAAATTTGTGGAGTAAGTCAGTCATCGATCCCATCTCAATTTTTCTTGATAAATTTGTGTTTTTCACTAATTTACCTTTAGTGACAAGTAACTTTGATGCACGAAAAGCCTCATCCTTTTTTCACATACATTACACCAAATTCTAAAGTTGAAGTCAATAGCCTTCTCGACATGGCTGTGTTACTTCTCTGTTTATGGTTAAATGATCATGTACTTTCACTCTTTCAGGACAAACCTGCGTTATTCAGCTCTTTCTACAGGTGGCTGAAACCAGGAGGCAAAGTCCTCATAAGCGATTACTGTAAAAGCTCAAGACCAGCATCGGAAGAGTTTTCAGGGTATGTTAAACAAAGGGGTTATGACTTACATGATGCTGCAACATATGGCCAGGTATTCGTTCATTCGAAATGACATATCCCTTCTCTTTTTGCTTCATATTTGTTGTATGAGGGTGCTTCTAATGCCATTTTCCTTTCATATAGATGCTCAGAGATGCGGGGTTTGATGAAGTTGTTGCTGAGGATCGAACTGAACAGGTGTGATTTTGCCGATCTTTTTCTTTGTAAATGAACGAAGCTTATATAAAGACAAACCAAAATTTCTTTTTACTTTATTGCAGTTCATTAATGTTCTTCAAAAGGAGTTGAATACTGTGGAGAAGGAAAGAGATTCATTTATCCAGGAATTCTCAGAAGTGTGTGCTTAGTACTGACTTTGTAATTTTCCTTTTTGTGGTGTCAAAGAATACTTCTCACTTTTGTTTCTGATATTATTTACAGCAAGACTACAATGAAATAGTTGGAGGTTGGAAGGCCAAGCTATTGAGGAGTTCATCTGGTGAACAGAGGTGGGGTTTGTTTATTGCCAAGAAGAAGTGATTGTCAGAGTGTAGGATGTATATGTTTCCTTTTACGTTCTTGAAACCATTGTACTAGTTTGTTGTTCATTTTGACTTGTAATAATAATATTTTTACATCCTTGGGATGTATTATAACTGTCTGATTGCATCTTTTGATGTAAAATCTTTACTACTTATATCATCTTAGAGGGATCTGTTCTCAATCCAAGCTAGCAACAAGCCGTATGTCTTGATGCATATCACTTTCAGAAACTATTTTTTGTTATAAAAGCAGTCACAAAATCAGGTCATGTGCAAAAGAATAAACATGAGTCATATGGAAAAGAATAAACCATATCACTGAAATATTTTTTGCTAACATGAGTCTCTATGCCTCCCAATATAAACTATTGGATAATGAAACATGAGTGAGAAGATGGCTGCTAAAATACTATAGTCCCCAAGTTGGTTTTCTCCGCCCACGGCCAATAAATTTAATTACTTAAATAGTCATTCAACTTATGGAAATAATGCTGAATAATTACTTTTGAATCTTTTACAATAAAAAAATCTTCCAATCCAACTTTTCTTTGAAAGGCAATTGGCATGACTAAACTGTAGAATTTCTCAGATGTTCATTTACGTAACTTTAGAATTTCTCAAATGTTCATCAGACATACCATTTTGCAAAGTCTTCATTTGCTTATGATATAAACTCCATCCTAAGTCAATAATATTTATTTAAATAATTATCTTTTTATAATGCTTCAGCGCTTTCACTAGGTAAAATATTCTTCTATTTACTCAATAAAACATTCCGTAGAAGCATCGTATTGCCACCATTTACACCTAAAACAAAAAGTCTAAGCAATGAAACGTGGAATAAAAGGAAACCAAATTATACTTCATGTCAAAAGAAAAACAATGCTAATTCATCTAAATTAGCTAAATATTGGATCTTTTTCAGTACATGTAATTTAGGGGTTTCTGACTTAGGCCACTTACCTAGTCATTCATTTTGGGCGATCTCGCGAATCAGTTTGGGTGATGCAACCATAGTGGTTCAACTTGGATGCAACCCAAATAGACCCATGGATATTTTTACTCAACCTTCAATGTCGGGAGATATAGATACAATCTTGACAGTAGGACACTGAAGTTCTAGAATTTACTAGTTATAGCCCTATCTTTTTTCACATACCCACTTTGACCAAATAGTCCTGAAAAACTGTTGCTTACTTTGGTTTAGCAATTTTGCACCCGATCACCACCATGAAACTTCTTTCAACCGAGGTTTGCCACTTATCGACATTCAAGGCCAACACTTGGCCAAATTCTTGGATCATGTGACCTTAGTCTAATTTTAGGAAACAACAACATAATTATTTTGATGAACAATGTTTAGAAACGTAAGTAAAGGCAGAAGAATATAAAGAATACAAGGTAACATTACAGGAAACCTTTTTTTCCCAACTTCGTATCAAACTCAAGCATAAAAACAAACTCAACTCAAAGTATTATGTCATGTATAAAGATCACTCTTCATATCACTCAAATTTCAATCTGAAAGTTCCACTATGCCTCTCTTTTCCTCTAAAGGTATTCTTCACGTCTTACCAAGTGTAGGTGCATACTGTTGGCTCCGGTGCACACAAATATACGTGGTAACTCAAGTAATACAACATTGTAGACAATTGAAGGTCGGATAACACAGGGACTTATGACTGACAAATTTTTAAGACAAACTATTACTAGACCAATGTTTTCTAAAAGAAAGTTGGTTTGTTTGCTACTTCTAATTCCAAAGTTTAAGTAATTAATTATCACTAAGCAGACGATTGGTAACATAGTAGGAAACAAATTACAGGGCTACGATACTTAAAAGAACTAGTTTCTGGACGTGTGTTGCACATGTATTCATTGTTAATTAGTACAAACTTCTAATAACATACAACATATCTATATATATTTATATTTATATAATATTAAAAGTGTGAATGCCTCTAGAAATGTTGATTGAACTTTTTGCCCTTCATAAGACTGTCATTAGTACAAAACTGTAATAGCTCTCGGAGTCATTTTTCATGTCTCCCCGGTTTTATATAATATTAAAAGTGTAAATGCCTCTAGAAATGTTGACTGAACCTTTTGCCCTTCATTAAAAGACTGTCATTAGTACAAAACTGTAATAGCTCTCGGAGTCATTTTTCATGTCTCCCCGGTCACTCTGTTCTTTAGAGTGTAGTGGAGGTTGCCCCAAGTCATTTATGGCTAGCTGAGATCGATTGATCGAGTCCCTGGTAATTTTGTACCTTGAATTCTTGTCATTTGAGGATTTTTCGGGCTTTACTCAGCTCATACGACCTCGTATCGCAATTTTTGTCACTTCCGTTAAGTTCGAATTATCGATTATGTAAAATTTTCATATATGGAGTGTTGTATTTGGACTCCGTTTCGATTGTGGGATTTTCGATTGTAATGGGTAGCGTTGAATTAAATCGCTATAATTTAACTAGTATTTCTTTTGAGTTAGCGTACCAAATTATGTTGAAGATTTATTATTTTAAGGGGTAGGTTTTATTAGAAGTATTTTTATATTTTATTTTTCTGTATTTAAAGTATCATAAATATTTTATATTAATTTATGCGATACTCGGTTATTTAAAAATCGAGGGAATAAAGATTCCCCCCTAAGAAAATGCTCCACCGCTCCACCCCCTTACTTTATATATATTTTTATATGTATGCTATCCTAAGGCTATTGCTAAGTTTAGTATAGTGGTGTTCTCTTTCGTTTTGTTCTGGAAAAAAAAGGGCAAAAAATATTCGTTCTCAATCTCCTCTTAAATCAACAACCTTCGATCCTATAGTCTAGGGTAGTTTTGCTCCGTGAAAGCTTGGTATTTTTGTTCCACGGACGTTTTTAGCCGGCAATCCCTCGTTTTTACTATAATTTTAATGTTTTCTATAGTAAACAAATTTTTAGGGCTTATATCTTTAATTCTACTCATAGAACTGAGCCCTTATTTGTACCACATGATCCCCACATCGTCTCTTCGTGTTGATATAATTATTTTCTAATTTTGAGCATTTAGGATTTTAGACCCGAATTGAATCGAGACTTTGGCTCATCTATTTATATAGCAATATGGGTCTTGTTTTACTCGTCTTGACTCGCTGATCATGTTCTTGATAGTCTTACTCATATTCATACAGAGATTTTGACTCGTTGGGCTCGCTTTCAAAATTATTTCTCGATAGCCAGGTATGCTAGGTCTATTGTGTTATTAACTGATTATTAATATAGCATTTACATTGGTAAATTGCAAGCTCGAGGCTAGGATACTAATTTGGAGCTCCATTATTATTACATTTTGACCTATGCCCATTCTTGCTGGCCTTATTGCTCGGTACTCGATCTTGGGACTACGTAAGCCCTACTTGCATGTTTGACGCGACTCTAGACTCTAGTATGGTAGGGAAGGAGTAACACCATTAGCGTGTATTATCTTAGACCCTGAATAGTAGTGAGGTAAGGGAGGGGATTATACTAGTGGTTAGGGCTTACAAGTCATCACCCCATACCTACTGTTTGGTGGCCTAGAGACCGATCCTAGGTAGGCTGCTTATCTGCATATGATATGTATGTGTTGTTGCTGTAGTGATACTATGATTATTACCTTCTTCTGATGTTGCGTGATACTTGATAGAGCGAGGCTATGGGTCGACTAAGGGAAACTGGACTTGACCTGTTTCTCCTACTATGTATATTTAAGAGTTCGGACTAGCATTTGGTATTCTTTCCTGATAATTATGCCATTACTTGGCATTTGTGGATGATTATATGCGGGATTGGTTCCCTCAACAAAATCTCCGACCTATGTCGCTACGCTGATGCCTGCAATGTTGTATAGCCTTGTAATGACCCTCATGGTCATTTATGATAAATACGTGACGTCTTGTATCCTAGAGTGCGGCCCTAAGTCACTTATGACTTGCTGGGACTGATAGTTCGGATCCCTGGCGACTCGGTTGAGAAATATCTCAAAGTTTCTATTTTAGAGC
>JBDJHY010000014.1:11094472-11105747 GCA_039654485.1 Withania somnifera | reverse complement strand
TTTCAATAGAATTGGTTAAATTAACCATGGATATCAATTTTATATCATTTTCATACATTAAAAATATTAATAAAAATGCATCATTTGTGTATTGCCTTTTGCTTACCAATTTCATAGATTGAAATTCAAGAAATTAAAAATCATTTGGTGTATGACCTTGTTATACAAACTACTTTATGTTGGATATTTAGTGAGTGTGAATGATAAATTGACTGGAGAGTTAAGGAAGTCTTTTTTCCCATAGTTATAGTTTAGAGGGAAGGTTGACACTTTATATATGAAAGTACTCCTTGTAGGTTTGTAAACTATTGACAAACCTATACCCCGTGGTACAACATCGAGTGTGTGCGCGTGGTTAAATACCTATAAATACCTAGTTTTTTCTTCATCAATAACACACAATAAATTTCTGAAAACTCTTTTTTGGTTACTGATATGATATTGAGGAGCCACCCCAACATCTCAACCATTCACTAGGATTCACGCTTGGGACCTCCAACAAATTCAATCACCTTGAAGCATAATTGAGGCATAAGGATGCATGGAAGCCATTAAAGGATCATTTTTGAGGATTTGGAAGACTTTGGGGACTTAATGTGCAAGGACCCAAAGTTGGAGGACATATTTGTCACTTTGGATCACTTTTGGACCTAAGTATAATAATATAACTTGTACCTCTATAAATAGAGGTTCATTTGAATTGTTAGTTTGTTGATTTTGTATATTGAAGATAATTTTCAGATTTCTCATAGCTTAGTTGAGATTGTAATAGCTTAGTTAGAATTCTTAGAGTAATTAGAATTTTGTAGTTCACATACTTGATATCGAGTGGTTAAGGTGGGTGCATCCTTAATTGCTCGGAGAGTATTTTGACTCACGATCGAACAAATGAGCCTCCATTTATGGGTGAATCGAATGGTTGTTAGTTTCTTCGATATTGGAATTCAATTACGTGAGTTTTCGTATTGAATTTCACATATCTTGTCTTTTGTTACTTCTTATTTCGACGTTCTTCATCTTCGAATCTCGATCCATTTTTCGGATCATATCATTTGGTATCAGAGCCTAGGCGCGTAATTTGTTCCGTCAAATTACAATCCTAGGTTGTAAATAAAAATCTACAAAAAAATTCAGAAATTCCAAAAATTTTCAAAAAAATTCAAAAATCGCAGTCACTCGAATTTTTGTTATTTGTTAATTTTAATACCAGGAATCGTTCTCCTATTACTATAATTATTCAAAAATAATTATATTATTGTTATATTTTTACCTTGTTCTCGACAATTTAAAAAATTATAGCTAATAATACTACTCTTGAAATTATTGTTGGTGCTACAATACCAATAGTACATTTGTTCTTGTTCCTATTTCGATTGTTTTACCTTATACTAAGCCATTTCCTGATGTGTCAAATATTAAATTTTTTGCTAATGAAATTTTTAAAAGAAGAGAAGAACATGTTTTTTCACTACTTGATGTTTATGGTGTTGCACATATTTTATTACATCTACAACATGTCGTAAGTGTTGATAATAAAATTTTGAAATCATGGCAATATGCTAATAAAATATATTGCCATACTATATTATAAACTATTTCTAATGAATTATTTGATGTGTATTATGGTTGTAAACAAGTAAAAGTTATTTGGAAAACATTAATTAAGAAATTTACTTCTGAAGATGCTACACAATAAAAAAATTTGATAGAAAAATTCTATCAATGAAAAATGAGTGAAGCTAAAGAAATGAAAATTCAAATTCAAATCAATGAATATAAAAATTTCCTGAAGACTTGAAAGCTGAGGAAATTTCACTATCTTAAAAATTTGCTTCTCGAGTATTAATTGAAAAGTTACCTGACTCATTGAGTGAATACAAAATTAGCCAAAAACATAAGCAGATAAATTTTAATATTAAGGAGATCGTGACTCACATTTTAATTGAAGATACCAACATAAAGGAGACATTTAAAGCTAAGCAGCTTGCACTCAAGGTAACAACAACAAAAAAAAAGGTATGGTAATAAGGCTCATTGTTACGAGTCTAATAATTTTAATTTTAGGGGGAAAAAAAAGACTTTTGTTTTACTTGTGAAAAGATTAGGTCATCATGCCACACAATGTAGACGAAGGGTGAGAAATGACAAAGAAATGAGAAATTATCCTAAAATTAATTTAGCTGAAGGAGATAACATTATTGCAACTGTTATTTTTCAAGTGAATATTATTTTTACATATAAAAGAATGGGCGACTACACCACACATTTGTGCAAATCGAGAAGCATTTGACTCCTATACATCAATAGGGGATGACAGTGAAGTAGTCTACTTGGATACTCTAGAACTGCAAAAGTCTTGGGTAAGAAAAAAGTGCTTCTAAAGCTTATTTCAGAATTTTTTTGGCTCTTGTAGATGTACTACATATTCCTACAATGTGGGTAAACCTGATTTCTGTAGCTTTGCTAAATAAAGTTGGAGCGAAAGTGTCATTTGAATTTGATAAGAAAAAATAATGTGTTTGTGGGAAAAAACTATTGCAACCATGAATTTTATGTACCTAATAATGCATCTACTTATGCTTATACGATTGACTTTATCTTTATAGCATGCTCGATCAGGACATGTTAATTTTTTTATATAAGATATATGCAATCTCTTGGTTTAATCTTTGATTTAGATTCAAATAATTTTGATAAGTGTGAAATATGTGATGAATCTAAAATTAATACAAAATTATGTTTTTCAGTTAATAGAAAAATTGAATTATTGTCTTTTGATTCACACTGATTTAGGTGATTTAAAGCAAACTACATGATCAGAGATGGAAAAGATATTATGTGACTTTTATTGATAATTTTTCTAGATTTACTAAATTATATTTGCTTCGAAATAAAGATGATGCATTTGATGTTGTTATCTCTTATAAAACTGAAGTTGAAAATTAACGTAGTATAATACTTAAAAGAATTAGAACTGATAGAGGTGGAGAATATGTATCTTTAAATACCTTTTGTGAAAAAGAAGGAATTATTCAAGAATTAACTCTGATATACACGTGAGCCTAATGGAATAGCTGGAAAAAAATAAAACTTTGAAGGAAATGATGCACTCAATGTTAATTAGTTCTAATGAACCTGATTATTTATGAGGTAAAGTTATATTATCTGCATGTCACTTACAAAATAGACTACCTCATACAAGACCTGTAGAACTCCTTATGAATAGGGGAAAGGTTATAAACCTAATTTGAAAATTTTAAACTTGTGGGGGTGTCTGACTAAAGTTCTTTTGCCTGAACCTAAAAAGAGAAAAATAGGTTCTAAAACTGTTGATTGCATGCTTGTTGGATATGTTGAATATAGTGTTGCATATAGATTTCTTATTTTGAAAAGCGATGTGCTAGATAGAGACTAAAAAACTGAATTTTTTGAACATATCTTTCCATTATATGATAATCCCATGCACTTGTCGGAAGAAATAATAAGATTACCTCTAACATTGAGGAGTTGAGGAGGAGTGAAAGACCAAGAAAAGAATATTTTTCTTATGAAAATAATTTTCAAACTTCTCTTGTTGATGGTGAGCCATCAAATTATTTTGAAGCTATATCTTCTTCTAATGTTAGATTTTGAAAAAAGGAAATAAAAAATGAAATTGATTCTATTATGAAAAATAATACATGAGTTTTAACTAATTTACTTCCTGATGCAAAATCTATTGCTTGATGAACTTTAAAAAAGAAACAAAAAATCCTGATGGATCTATAGATAAACATAAAGATCGTTTAATAGCTGAACGATTTTCACAAAAATAAAATATTAATTATTTTAATACATTTGCACTAGTAACTAGAATTTCGTCTATTCAAGTTTGTAATGACCCATATGATCATCACGTATGTGTCAGATTTTGCTTGCTGGGAGAGAGGAAGCTTCCGGAGCATCTTTTCCAGCCAGATAGCGAGCGATCACTCCTTGCATTCTAGAGCATTTCGGTAGCTATTCCAGGTTATTTATGATCTACTGGGAGCGGTAGTTTAGTTCTCCATAGTTCAATTGAGAGTTATCTCGAATTTTCTATTTTAGGGCCTGGCTTAGGTACACGTTGACTTTAGTCAACATTTCTTTAGGATGAATTTGAAATAGATTTCTAGAAGTTCCTTTAGCTCCGAAACTCAGATTTTGGTCTAGGTGGACCTTGGTTGAATTTTAGGAGCTTCCGGTGTGAGTTTAGCCTGTTTTGTGAGTTTTTCGTTAGCCAGCAGTTGAATGTTTGACTTTGGTCAACATTCGATGGTCGGAGCTTCGGATCAAAAATTTGACTGGGCCATCAGCTTTGAAATATCAATTTTATATTAGGAGAGTTTTGGTTTGCTTCTCGAGGCATTCAGTGAGATTTCGAGTGTGTTGGTGGATTTTTGGTATTTTATGCCTAAGTGTTGACTTGACCAATAATTCTCTAAAATGACCTCGTATTCGGATTGGAAATGCCCCATTTAGTCTGAAATGTCATTTTAGGTGCGCGTGCATATCTCTTTTGAGTAATTCAGACTTCGAACACATTCCTAGTGATGTTCGAAGCCATTTCAAGTTGGCTGAATTACTGTCAAAATCTGTAACTGGTGCAGCTGCCTTCTTCTTTGCCAAGGCCTGTCATGCAATTGCGAAGGTCAATTTTACCTTCATTGCTAAGCTGTTAGTAGTGGATTTTGATGCTAAAACCGATTGGGTAGCTTGTTGAGACGCTTGAATTGCTATAGCATTTCTATGCTAGGCCTGTATTTGTATAGTTGAGTAAGTTCGTTGGTAGATGGGTTAATTTGTTGGTAGCAGTGTTGAATCTCTTGGCGTGGATAGGTACCCCCCTCTGCCCCTATTTTTTTCATACGTTTCTCACCGGTTCACCAAGACTTCTACCTTAACCACGCATGGCAGATCTTCGGTTATATGGATTGATTTTGTAGCCACTTGGGATTATATTTTGCCTTATGGCTAGGAAGGTACTTTTTGTGCCACTTGGTGTAGCGTGAATCGTCCGTGGTGTTAGAATCGGTGTTTACTGGTTGTTTTAGTTTTTGTGTATTTTCTTGTAGTGGTTGTATTGACCGACCCACCTGTCCGCCCACCCGAGCATGAGTTGTTCTTGTCTATTGAGTTTGAGCGCATCTCGATTCCGTTCATATCCATTCTTTGAAGTTGGATCAGTTTCCTTTAAAATCCATGGTTTGGGGAGTCATGGGTTACGATTTGTATCTTCTTAGATTCAGTGAGAAGTATTTTGGTGTGCTTGCCTTGTAGATGGATCTTTTGTTTTAATAGTGAATTAAGAGTGTGATCCCTGAGTTAGACGACATGGTGGTGCAGTGGCTCAATGGCAGCTAGTATCCTTGATTTGGTTGGCATAAAGTTTGCAATGTACTTTGTCCTTATGGTTCCTAAATAGAAGTCTTTAGCTAATACTAAACTGGGGATCATTGGGTGGGAATATGCTAGAATGGTTATGTAGCACAGCGGTAATGTCGTGTTTTCATTTGATTCTAAAATCTGCATGTTATTGGGGTTGGTTTTACCTTCAGGGTTGTTGCATTATATATTGCTGCTATGTCTTTTGAAATTTATGGATAAGGGGTTCTTTGTATAAGATCTCAAATTTACGCATTTTGGATAGGCGTTCCTTATGGGTGGTTGGTTTTTGTACATTATGCCTTATGACAGTGCGTTGGCTCATTGATGGTTCATGGTATAATTGGGTCCTTTGTTGGGCATCAGTATTTTTCAGTTGTTCAGGAACATTTGTTGTGAGATCGCAGGTTCAGATCATAGCACAGCTAACCTAGGCTTTGAGCCATGGGATATCAGTGCTGGAGGTTGGTTATGGTTTGTTCTGGTATGCATTGGAGGTATTGATCGTCAGTTTGGGCTGAAATACTTATTTCAATTAGATTAGCCTAGTTTGGTAAGGTGAAGGGTTTCAGTATGTGAAATTTCAGGATTTTAGTATGCTGCGAGATTAACTGGCTCACGTAGGAGTGGTTATGCGTTGGTTGAGAAAGATAGAATCTTCTTTGAGTCTGGATGGTTTTGTCATTTCTTAACGAATAAATGGTTTTCAAAAGTAGAAAGATTATTTTACAGGATGTTCAAACAGTATCTTGAGGACGGGTTAGCGCAGTGTGTTAGAGTCAGGGGTGTGATTATACATAGCAAAATTTTGTCATATCCTCATTGAGGGTTCTGCAGTGTTTGTTAGATACTTGAGTGTCGAAAGGTAAGGATTGATATATTAACCTTGGTTGTAGGAGCGGTTTGGAGAAAACTAGGATGTATGTTGTGTTCGAGCTCCGATGGTTGTGATTGGGCTGTCCCAGAATAGTCATTGGTGGGGGATCGTTCAACTAGATGGTAGACCGGAACTGTGATTATTTAGAGGGTTCAAGGATTTTGTTCTGAGGTTCGATGCAACAGGGGATATATTATTGAGTATCACACGGGACCACTTCTTTTGGATTCTACCTATGCTTTGTGTGTAATGACCCATTTGGTCATTTTCTTGCTTTTCATCTTTCCCTGTGCTTAGTGTTATTTGGTAGTTTCCCCAAGTCATTTATAACTTTCTGGGACGGGTATCTCGATGCCCTGGAGACTCGTTTTCTTGTTATCTTTTTTTTTCCTGTTTTGAAGTTTTAGTTTTGAAATAATGGAACTTGAGAGTGAAATTGTAGTAAACATGCTCAAAATTGAATTTTGAAAGTTTTTTTAGCTCTGAAATACCGACTTTGGTCTAGGTAGACCTTAATTTCGTATCCTGGGCATTTCTTTTTAATTTTAGGTTGCTTTGTAGAAATTCATCCCAATAGAATCTCATTTTGGAGCCTGGGTGGTCTTTTCATGATCAGAGTGGCGAATTGGGATCTTTCGATTCCATCAGCTCCAGAATGTTGATTTTGGGCTAGTTGAGCCATTGGTTTGCTTCCCAAGGTGTCTGGACTCATTTTGAGTAGGTTCATGGGAAGTCCTTAGTTGGGCTCTTTTTTATCCTTTTGAGTTTAGGGCTTTTTTCTCTTAAACAACCTCGATTGGTCATTTCATCATTTTTTTTGAGTTTGTAGTGTGTCTTCCATCAAAAATACACTTTTGGTTTGTTAGAATTGGACTCTGGATTCTCATTTTAGACCCCTCGGAGTTTTCCGAATTTACCTTGTGTTGCTGCAGGTCACAAACCGCACCAGTGGCCCTTGGGTTGCCCTGGCGAGATCTCCCCCGCGCCCAAGGGCCGCTCTGGAAAAGTTCTCCCATGCATCCCTCCCTAGACAGGTCGCACCTGTGGCCAAAAGGGCGCCCCAGCGACCCCTTGCTGTCTATAAATTTGGGATCTCCTCTTTTATTTCAAGCATTTTACATTTTGTTTTTTGGTTTTGTCTTGAATGTGTGAGCTAAGTTTTGAGGGTTCCACGCCGTGGGGAATTGCGGGGAGTTGTTTAGGTGATCATGGGAGTTCGTGGTGCTTGGTTTTCGGGTAATTCTCGTTATTTACTCTCTTCATTAATTAAGAAAAATGTTTTTATTTCGTTACTTTGAACCTTATTTTATCCTCCAATACATTATCTCCTTAAGCTTAAATTTGGACTACGAGTTCCCCGAGCTGAGGGCTACGCACTAGTATATTTAGTTTAATTTTTTGAGCTATGAGGCCATTTTCTGAGCCGGGTTGCTAATGGCAATATGGGTCTTATTATTTATATTTTGATCCCTGGACTTATAATTTGTTTAGTTTCGAGTGATATCGACTATGTTAGACCTTCGAGCTCACCATACGCACACTTCGGGGATTATTTTTGCATTGTAGACTGGTTATTATTTATGCTTGTGATATCGCTAGTAGTGTAGGCTTGGTTGTTAGGTTGGTCGTTGAATTATTACTGTTATTCTGCTAGATCCCAGGGGCCTGTGTGAGGGTTTAGAGGGTGCAGGATTGTATGTCTAGGTCATGGCCCACTGTGTGGAGGCCACAGACCCTAGGAATGATTTTAGTTACTGCACGACGAGTGTGGTGAGATGAGCTCTTAGTTGGTGTCCTTTGGTCGATCCTAGACTCCGTTTACTTTTTATTTCCTATGATATATATTGTTTTTACTATTTGGTGCTAAGACTCTCGCATATTACTGGTTGGCTAGTTATTGGCATTGTGTGGGCGAGGCCCCGATTACTGGTACTGATGAGAGGGCAAGACCCCGGGTTTTGTATTGTGAGGGCGAGGCCCTGATTACCGGCACTGACATGGGGCGAGGCCCCAGGTTGTTGGCACTGATAGGGGGCGAGGCCCTAAGTTGTTGGCACTGATAGGGCGAGGCCCTAGTTGTTGGTACTGGGTATGCTTTTCTACTTTACTTTCCTACGCCCCTACGTATTCCCTTAGTATGGTGTATGCTCACCAGGCTGAAGGGGGAGTCACGGTGGGTTTTGTTGTGCTGTTTGTGCTTACCTACGGGATGGAGCAGCAGGTGGGTTTTTCTTTGTTGTTTGTACTTATCAGTGGAATGGGACGACAAATATGTTTTGTGTGTTTACTTGTTATTCCTTATTTAGCAGCATTCTTCTATTCGATCTTTATTTGTGGTTCATGCGCGTATGGTATCATGGTTAGTGGGGTTTGACTAAGCTAGAGCACAAGTATGTTTCCTTCATTTCGGGTTTCGAATACTGGTCGCTGTGGATTGTGTCTACCATGTTTAGTCCTTGTAGATATATACTGGCATGATCTATATCTTACCCTTCTACTTATTATTAGTTTCACTGCTTCCTTACTACTATTGACTTGTTTTACTTCCTCTCCTTTATTATTTGCATTTTATTTTAACCCAGTCAACTGAGGATGTCTACTGGATACCTTGTTTAGTACTCATGTTGTACTTCTGTACCTTATATCATGGTGCAGATATCAGCAGGGTTTATCGGAGACATCGTGATCGTGCGGAGTAGATTAGCCGACTGTGGAGATTATGCTGAGCTTTGCCGACCATGATTTTCTTGAATCTGTCTTTCTTTATTCGGTCTACAGCATGCCCTTCATTGTATTATCTTTTACAGGAGTTAGCTTGTAATTTGTCTCTTTCGATTATTTTGTATAGTAGTACCCTATGCCACTGACGCTAGGTTTTTGCATTTAGGCTATGTATGGTTTGCTTCTAGTTTCCATTCCTTATGTATTGCTTATGCCTTTCCTTGTTTCATTGGATATTATGAGAGTTTATAGCCCATTGTGCGTAGCTCCGGGCTGAGGTTTAGGCATGTCTATAGGAGGATTGTAGATGCCATCATGACTTGGATTCTGGGTCATGACAATGTGCGATTCAGGTACAACCGTGGTTTTGTGGGTTGCTATAATGTGATGGGGATTTGCAGTTGTTACAGGCCATTTAACGTTCTCAGATTAGTTACTTAGAAGATTGTCGTGTTGGTTTGGATAGATATTTTCACTTCTATCGGGCTATCTTTCCCCACGGTTTAAGTATTCCATTGTTGTTACTTTTGAGAGTCAGTTCGATAGTTCAAGGTTTCGATTGTTGGGTATCTATTCAGGGTGCCCAGCTCACTCAGTGAATAAATGGCTAGATGTAGATGTCGAGGGGGTTCGAAGCTTTATGGAGCAGTTTAGAGCCTGGACACGTAATAACATAGTAGATATTGCCTGGGTATTCAGGTTGTGCAGCTCGAATTGGATTTTGGTAGAATCGTGGATGTTCGATAGTGTATCTTGGATGTGGCACAATTAGGCTGATTATTACTGTTGATGAGTAGTTGAGAGGATAGTTTTGGATTTGGGAACTTATAGACTAGGTCTGTTCTTCAGTCTTCGTTGTGTGGCTTCCTCAGTTTCGTCTTTTAACAACATAGCGGTGTTGTATTGGCGATTTTTGGTGTGTTCAGTGAGATAGTAGTTGACTTCGTTTTTGGTTTTAACTTTCAGAGAGTTTGTGATCCTTCCAAGGTATTCAACTAAGGAAATTAGAATTTGATTTTCAATTGGTTAATGGTTAGCTTTTTGGCATAGTGTTTGGTAAATAAAGTTATCGTGGGTGTTTGTGCCGAATTTAGTCTCCGTAGTCGGGGTCTTATTCTTTTTTTTCTTTGCTTCATTCTAACTTTCTGGGATGAAATTCCTTTTTAGTAATGGATGTTGTAATGACCCATATGCTCATTCACGTGTGTGTCGTATTTTCTTGTATTCTAGAGTGTTGTAGTAGCTGCCCCTGGTCATTTATGACTTGCTGGAACCGATAGTTCGGTTTTTATGGTTCAGATAAAAGTTATCTCGAATTCTCTATTTTAGAGAAGAGGCTCAGGTACTCATTGACTTTAGCCAACATTCCTTCAAGAAGAGCTCGAAATCGATTTTCGAAAGTTCCTTAGCTCCGGAACATGGTTTTTTGTTTATGTGGACCCTTGGTTAGGTTATAGGAGCTTCCAATATGAGTTTGGCCTGTATTATGAGTTTTTAAATGGCCGACAGTTGAATGTTTGACTTTGGTCAATATTAATAATTGGAGCATCAGATCAAAAATTTGATATGACGGTATTTTACGTCACATTGTGCACTTAAAACCCAAAAAATAGGGCATGTTCTTAAGTAATAGCAGTGTATTTTAATGCTTTTGTTGAGTATTTACAGAGTTAATCCAATTGGTGGAAGTATGCAACACTTGTACAAGAAAAGGACAATTTTATGTGACAAGGAGATGATTCGCCTGGGCTTAGACGAAACGTCTGATTTATTCGTCCAACAGGAAGTTCACTGGATAAGGACCCAGAATCAGGTGGCTTAGCATATGTCTCATCAGCTGGGAGACGGTTCGCCTGAGGTGCATTAGCTACTCAAAACTCCATTAGATAAAAAGCAAGGAATAGACGGTCTAGCAGACGTTTCGTCTGCTGGGAGACGGTTCGCTGGTCGAAACCGCTTATTGATAAGTTCACGGGAATAATAAGGTGACAGACGAAAGGACAGGCGGTTCCTTCTGTCCCCAGATGGTTTGCCTACATGGCCGCCCGAACTGACGAATGCCCAGCCTAAGTTGTTAATTATTGCACTTATTCCTAGACTCTTTAAATAGCACACTTAGCTTAGTTTTAGGGAGAATTCTATTATCATTCTTTTACGTATTATTTGATACCGGAGAGTTAGGGTTTAGTACCCATATTCATTGAAGAACACAAGTGTTGAGTGTTTTGATCATTATTTTGCAACCAACTGAATTTTATACTTGTGGTATGTTAC
>JBDJHY010000014.1:11071049-11086302 GCA_039654485.1 Withania somnifera | reverse complement strand
ATTTCTTCTATTCGAACTTTAATTGTTTTAGCCTCTATTCATAAGCTTTTTATCCATCAAATGGATGTAAAAACAACCTTTTAAAATGGTGATGAAGAATAAATTTATATGGTTCAAATTGAGGAATGTATTATTCCTGAAAATGAAAATAAAGTTTGTAAATTAATTAAATCTCTTTTTTGGTCTTAAACAAGATCCTATACAATGGCATGAGAAATTTGATCAAGTCTTAATAAGAGACGATTTTTCTTTTGTTGAAGTGGATAAATGTGCTTATACTAAAGGGGAAGACAATGATCATAAGATTATATGGGAGTATGTTGATGACATGCTTATATTACAAATTTAAATATTGTGAAAAGTATCAAATTATTTTTGTCTACTAATTTTGATATGAAATATCTGAATAAAGTAAAAATGATATTGAGAGTTAAAGTTAAATCAAGTGAAGATGGTATAATTTTGACACAAGCACATTATGTTGAGAGACTTCTTTGAATGTTGGGAGGTTACTGTTGTAGCCACTCCTTATGATGCTAACTCTCAATTGAAAAAAAATAATGGTGAACCAGTTTCTTACTCTGATGCATTTGATGAATTTTAGAAGAAATGATATAGCCTATGTTGTGTGTAGACTGAATAGATATACTCATAATCTCAATAAAGAGCAATGGCCTTTAATAGTGAGACTAATAAAATATTTAAGAGGAACAAAAAATTATGATATTTTGTATAGTGGATTTTCTTCTACTTTAGAAAGGTATTGTGATGCAAATTGGATATCTGATCCAGATGAGATTAAATCCACTAGTGGTTATATATTCACCCTTAGTGATGGTGCAATATCGTGGAAATCAGCTAACCAGACGATTATTGCTAGATCGATTATGGAGTCAGAGTTTGTAGCTCTGGAGTTGGCTGGTTCTGATGCTGAGTGGCTAAGAAACTTCTTAGCAAATATCGCTTTAATAAAAGATGGTTTTTTGCCTCCAATGTCTATTCATTGTGATTGTCAAGCAACAATTTCTATTGCAAAGAATAAATCTTATAATTGTAAGAGTAGACACATGAAATTGAGATATGACGCCGTTAAAAAATTTCTAAGAGATGGAATAATTTTCATTGACCATGTGAAGTCAGAATTGAATTCGGTCGATTCACTGACTAAACCCGTAGGAGAAAAACTAATTCTTCAAACTTCAAAAGAAATGGGGCTAAGGCTAATTTAATTACCAATAGATATGGTAACTCAACCTATGTAATTGAATATCCTATGAAGTAGGTTCATATGGGTAATAACAAGTCGATATTGACACTCTGCACTTACTGAGAGTTTTTGAACTGCTACTAAATATGAGGGATGGGTTACTTCTATTGATGAATTCATAGTCCTCATGAATGGTGTATTTAAACCAGTGTACACTTGAATAGTTCACCTATACAAGAAGTGGAGTGGGTCCTCTCGTATGATATTTTGGCCTAGTCTCTAGAGCTCTCATGAATAACCAGGCGTTCGCATGGCCTATTGATATAAAACTGTTTTGAATAGAAAAATTACTGTCAAAATGTTAATGATAAATCTCTGGCTTACAACAAGAATTATTGGTTCATAGGAATATTATATTTCACCATCAATTTTGTAAGTTAAATTTTATCGGTCCAAATTTGGTTCATAGTCCAGAAGACACCAGACCAATTGCATTTTATCCATGCAAATCCAGCAAGTTAAAACTTGTTTTTCTATAAATTCTTTTGAAATAAGTGTGGGATTGTAAGAAAATATTATGTTATTTCAAAAAAAAATTACTTTATGAAGCATGCCATTTCATAATATTTGATGGACAAGTATGGCCTTTCATACAATTTGATGACCAAGTATGACTTTTCACCATTTTGCGTATAAATAAGCTATACTTTAACCTTAAAAAATAACACCTGTTATGTTTTCTTTCACCTAACATTGTTTCATTTTAACTTTCTCACTCTTCCTCTTCCTATTATTTCTTTTCTTATTAATTATCTTGGTTCTAGTTTCTTTTATTAATTTCGTGGTTTAACTTGATGGTTTGTATTAACAATTATGTTGATTCTTGTATCCTCTATTTAATGAGATAATGTTTGTTTAATCTTGGAAAAATATTTTACTTTGTTGAAATAATTTCTTTGAATAGTGATGTAACACCTTGAAACTTGTTCTAAAGATAGTATGGGCTAAAAAAACTATGACTGTGAATTTTTACCAGAATTTGATGGTGAAAGATTTCCACGGATCATATTACGATCTGTACAAGTCCTCAACGGTTCGTGGAAGGTCCCATCAAACTCCCCTAGTTTTCCCAAAGTTCCGTAAGTTTTGAATTAGAGGGGTCAAGGTTGACAGCTCCTTTGGTGGGTCGTAAACCTCTTTCACGGCTCGTCAAAGTGAACCATGAAACCTTACCCAGCCTCCAAAACTTTTTCTAAGTATGGCATGGTCCACGGGTTACTTCACGAACTATGGAACCAGTTTACGGTCCGTAAGGTGAACCATAAAAGTCTAGCAGTTTTATTTTTAATTCGGTCTTCACAGGAACTTCTTAGAATTTTTTCATTCATTAAACTCACGATTCTATGTTGTTTAAGCTTTTTCTTGGGGTAATTATAAATATCAAAACCCTATTATTTTATTCACTACTTCACAAGTCAGATCAAGAGTAGATTTTTTTCCAAAATTTTTCTCAAGAATTAAACCTAGGATTTTCATTAAGGGGTCTTTGTGCAGCTTTTCTCCATCAAATTCTTTGTGGATTGTATTCAATTCAGGCATGTGAGATTGAGCAATTTTTTGTTCCAAGTCTTGTGCCCAACTATCCAGGTTTTCAATTCATGTCATGACCTAGATATTTTTAGGGTGGATCCCATAAATTATATTCATAAAATTAAAATGTATTTTATATATATTTTTTATGATTGTGATTGTGATCATGATTATGTATATATGTTTATTTTAGAGTTTCATAAATTATTATGGATTTCTAAGCTTGGTTAATTTTATGAGTTCAAGTCTTTATGTGGAGTCTATATGCTTGGTCAGTAATATTTTAGGCAAGTTTTCTTTATTTCAGTTTATGGTTCATGGTATTGTCAGTTATAGAGTTAAGGTTCTCAGTCATGGTTAATATTATGATTTACAACCTAAGGATTTGACTTTTAGAGTCTAATTATAGATCATGAGTCAGTTACCCAAAAGAAGGTTACGAGTTCATGGACCCTTATGTGATCAAGATAGACAGGCAGAGTCAGTTTATGTTCAGTTAATGGTCAGTTTTGGGAGTAGTATTAGCATTGAACGAATTTGGGTGACTTAGTACTTATCCTATATCCTTCATAGCCAAACGCTGATAAGACCATGGCCCACAACGGCCTTTACATTTTAGACTTAATGGATCCGCTAGGAATTAGATATTTCCCTTACTTCGGAAGGTTTGGGACCCCACCCAACGTAGGGATATATGATGGACCTTGTAACCTTGTACACAAGGTATGTCGATTATAGAACCTCTCAGGTCAGTTATTTGGTCAGTTAGTCAGTTTGATCAGTTTCTTGTCAGTTAGGTCAGAAGAGTTAGAAAAGAGAGAGTTAAGGGTAAGGGAACTAAAAGAAGACTTTTACTTTATTATTTTCCTATTGCATATATCTTTCTTATTAGGGTCAACAAGTGGTAGTTGAGGTATGTGTTATGTATTCATGTATTGCATATCCAAATTCTTATATAATTATATAGCTTGCTACACTAATCCTCTTACATGCTCAATATATTCAAATGTACTGGTCACATACTTTCTTTCATTACATGGCTTCATGTAGGTTCAGGTGACCTTCCAAATATTTGCGGTTGACTTGACCCTTATTCTTAGAAAATTTGAAGTAGAGTAGTGAGTTCCTACTTGATTCGGTAACAAGATGGAGTTAGAACTCAGATTTTGAGATATTACTATTATTCATTTTTTTGTAAGCTAGGTGTATTATCGTAGCTTATTTTCAGTACTTAGCTTGTTAGTGGCTTTCAGACATAGATTGTGTTAGACTTGGATGTTGAGTTTTCATGTTTATTCAGCTATTTATTTATTAATTCAGATGGGAGGTGAACTTAGTTCAGATTTATTATGATATTGCTTCCGCTGAGATTGAGTGATAGAGCCAGGTATGAGCCAAGTGGTTCTTTCGAAACTGCTAGGGTGACTTAGTGGCTAAGGATGTTTGTCATGCCCAGGGAGTGAGCTTCGGGGTGTGACAACTGCTCTGCACGACTCAAGCTCTAGTACTATATATTATATTTATATACTAACTATATAGAGATATTGTTAACTTTTGATTTAGTTTTAATATTATTATTTTGCTACAAGTAATTATACTATTATAATAATAATTGTTAGTTTCAGCATTATCATTTTGCTAATAATAATAAATATTATTACTGTATTTTATTAGGTACTTAAGGCTCAACTTTCTATAAAGCTTTTTTGCATGTTCATAGTGTCATGTCCCAAAAATCGAACGTGATGGCACCTACCTACCCAAATTCGATAGGTCAGCCGAAAATAATAATTACAGTAAAAACTGAATTAAACTACATAAAACATCTATAATGCGAAATTCATTCATACATACATATATATATATATATATATATTTAAGTAAACCCCAAGGACCAGGTATCACCGTTCACAAGTCTCAATAGAATATAAGTATAATAAATCTAACTTTTTATACAAAGTCTATAGAAAGTAAAGACTATCGAAAGAAAAATAGGCACCACGAAAACTGATGAAAGGACGTTTAGATACCTCTAAAATCCTCAAAATCTTTCTGGACTGGTAAGGGAAGAGAGAAGCCGCTAAGTCTGGGGCTCGGTCACTGCACCATAGTGTAGAAAAGCAATTAGTGAGTACTAGAACAATGGTACTTAACAGTATCCTCGACTGGCTAACTACAAAGAGGAAACAAAATCCCCTAACTCCCAAATACTACAACCTATAGCTGATATATCCAGAAACCGAGCAACAGTTTATACAGATACAACAAGTATAATCAATACTAACGAAATTCAAGTTTGAAAACAACCAAAATCATCAACAAGGGTCTCAAATCCAAAATAAATCAAAAGAGATAGTATTTCTTGATTTACAGAAACTGTCCAATATCTATTATTCAATTCAGTTTTCTAGTCAGAGTCTTGACTATAATTTTCAACTATATAAATATCCGATCTGAGTCACGATTGTGTCATTTCAATAATATAGGCACCCGGTCGGAGTCCCGGCTACGCCCTTTCCATAATATAGACACCCGGTAAGAGCCTCAGCTGTGTCATTACTATAATTTCAACTGAGGTACAATGGCCAACCAACAATCAATATTTACAAGTCATTGATCTCGTTAAGGCATAATCAAAGTCTCATGATCAAATATCACCAAGTAAGCAATTATCACATATCAATCATATGAAGTATCACAATTTTCTATTTCAATTCAATAACATAGTTCCTCATGTACAATCTCTAGCAAGAATAGTTTTTTTCGTTCAATTTAGCCTTCCAAACATCATATTTTTTATTTTAAGGTTGTCTATTATTTATTATGAGAATTTTTAGCAACAATTATTGACTAAGCCATCAATTCTTTTTTAAGCATCATTTCCAACCAAGTCAACAATTTACAACATGATCAAGTATGTACATGTTCAACGATTTTATCAAATACTCACATTATCTCAACTAGATTATTTTTAAACCAGCATGATAGATAATATTAATCCTGAAACACCCATGTTACCTCCAATCACAAGGAAATTAGCAAGAAATTTTTCACACTTTATAAAAAGCCATATAAACCTCCAATTACCTTAATTTTGAAGAATGTAGCTATTCATGCTCTTTTCCATTTCCAATAGCCTCCAACCGTGATGAGATTCGGGTTACGAATCACAACACAAGACTGGTGGAGAAAGAAACAAAATAAAAAAATATAAGAAAGGTTGAACAATATAACAGCTTATAGAAAACAAGGGACTTTATACCCTCACCTCCCAATTGAACCAATAAAGAAGATAAAAAAATCAATCAAAATAATCAAAGATAATGCGAATCCTTAAACGAAATACCTTCGATTAAATTAAAGTAAGAAGTTAAAGTAGAAACTACAGGAATCCACCTTTAATCACTCAACTAGACTATGAACTAAATTAACTAAACTATAATTAGCCAACGGCTCTCAATATTTATCAAATTTGTCCCTATTTATAGCTAAAGTGGCCGAAATTTTGAAGTCCCCAAAATAGTAAGACTTGGACAAGTTTTACTTCATCCAATTTGCGTGTAAATAGAATAAGTTGAAGAAGCTTTTTGGCTGCCTTCTTGAAGCTTCTTGGACACCCCTCTTAGCCTATTTTGAGTCAATGTTGTTCTTATTTATTAGGTTGTATTGGGTCTTCCAAAGTGAGTAGGATTTGATTTCCTAATTTGAGTAGGATTTGGAATTCCAGTTTGAGTAGGATTTGGAATCCCAGTTTGAGTAGGATTTGAAATCCGAGTTTGAGTAGGATTTGGACTCCCAGTTTGAGTAGTATTTGGAATCCCAGATTGAGTAGCATTTCAACAACTTCTTTTATTTCGGTATCTTTCACTATTTCTTGGGGTCTTTGGCCTTCTATTTTGCTCTAATTTTTGGGCTTCTTTGGTGTACATTTTATTCCACAAGTTGTCTAAATGTTATAAATCTTCAAGTCATTAACTTGCCTCCTTTTGAAGAGTCTTGAAGAGTGGTTGCCAACTGTGCTTGTATCATCATCCCCTTTTTGAGATGATTTTTCCTCAAATATAAACCTACAAAACATGGAAGAGAATGAATACAATGTCTTACTAGACAAAGAAAAACACTAAAATCATCAAATGTTGGATGATAATAATGATAGTAAGCATAGAAAGAATTAAAAATTCTAAATTACTCACTTTTATGATATATCCAAACATCAACAGATGTTAAAATGAATAAATATCTAGACACACTAATAGATACTTCGTTACTCATTAATGTTAGATAAAAGATTAAGGCTAAAGACTCTACATAAGTTGGATACCAATGATGCAAGCACCTAATTGTTTCATCACTCAAGTAGCATATGACTTCCCTCAAGTTAAAAACTAAATACTCACCATGGATAAATGTATAATCTACATGCTTATGAAAACCTAAAACTCTACTATATGCATTAGTCCTAAGCAAAACTATAAACTCCAACATGATAATCTTAGGGTTAAAGAAATAAAGTATTTTTCACAAAAACTCTAGCATATCCCCTAACCTTTCATAGAAGCTCTCTAAAGATACTATGCAATAGTAATCACATGAGATCACATGAGTTCTATGATACAATTCAAGAGTAATAGAACTTACCTCCACAGCTTTTGAAATTCCAACAATAAGTATAAGCCAAAAGTACATACCATCTTTCGGAAAGGACAAATATAAAATATCAAACCAAATTAGTGACCAAGATGGTGTGTTCCATTGGTGTTCCTCTTCATGACTCCCTCCTTTAAAATCATGCACTTTAAGCCAAACTTTATACGATATTCTTTCATCTTTGAAAATGGAACCCTTGGTAAACTTTACACCCAAACTTTGCTTGTCAAGTTGACCAAGCATTATCTTACACTTATCACAAGTACACACATAAAGTCTATCACTATGGTCAAATGAAGAATATTTACAAACACATGTATTAGAAAAACTCCCTATTATCCTAATGATATCCCTAGTTGCATACATTACAAAGGAGCAAGTATCTTTCAAGTTAGCTTCAACCTCTCTTATCGTTAGCAACCCATTTGACATTTCCTTAGGCAATAGAACCACATAACCCTGCAAAACAGAAGGGATGATACTAGGTATGTTGCTAGTATCTTGGTTAGTATGTACCATTAAACTAGTGTTGACAAGGCACACTAAGCCGCGCCCCTCATCAATCCCTTTTAAACACTTATTAGGCTTAGTTGACATACATAACTTAGTAGTTGCAGCATCTTCTTGTTGCTTATGCTCCACACTTCCTTCACCTTCCTTAAGTACTTTGGTCCTCTCTCTAATTTCTTTCGTCACTCGATAGTCCTTACTTACTTGATAAGAAGTTAAAAGAGCAAGTACATATTTTCTACCCTTAAAAGTGAAGGCGTATTTATTTGCCTTGCCATGGTGAGTAATATCTCTATCAAACTTCCAATACCTCCCAAGTAATACATGACAAGCTAACATTGGTACTATATCAAACACAAGTTCACCCTTATACTTACCAACGCTAAATTCAAGACTTACTTGTTTTAAGACCTTCATCTCACCACTTTCATTTAACCATTGTAATTTATAAAGACTAGGATATTTAAGTGTAGGTAGCTGCAAGTGTTCAACTAAATATTGACTTATTACATTAGTGAAACTCCCACTATCAATTATTAATAAACATATCTCCTTTTCAATCTTGCACCTAGTATGAAATTAGTTCTCTCTTTGGTCTACTTCCTCCTTAGTTGCGTCTAGATGCCTAACTACACATGAGAAATTCATATTTTCAGGTTAGGAATTATCTTCGTTGCAACTTAAGGGACCTAATATCCTTAGAATTAGACTACAAGTCATCCCTTCAAGTTCCCTATCCTCCCCACTACCCAAATTTACTTCTTCCCTATCACTCTCAATTCCCTCCTCAATATATTCATCCTCACTCTCAGATAAGTATCCCTCTTGAAAGATTATAATGGCCCTTCAATTAGGTCACTCACTAGCTATGTGCCTTCGACCTTGACACTTATAAACATTGAATCGCAGAGGGTCTTGGAGTATGAGTTTTAGAAGATGTACCTGGCTATGGCTTATATTCACCTTTGAACATAGAATCCTCTTTTCTTTCTCCTCAGCCAATTACATTCTTGGCTGCCACATTGGATGTGTTTTGGTTGGTGGATAATTTCCACCCTTCCTTGTTCTTATTCCATGAAGTAGAAGTGTTTTTGGTTATGTAAGTCCTTTCTTCCTTCAAATTGGCCTCAACTTTATTAGCATCATGAAAAGCTTTATGTTGAGTACCATAATTTTTAAGTCTCATATGTTTTGATATTTTACTTTGCAGCCCATCAGTAAATTGAATTACAGTGCGTCGCATTGGATTTTCTACCTTAGATTTCATTCTCAAGCTCTCGAACTCATCATAATACTCCTAAAGGCTTTTAGAACCTTGACGAAATGCATAAACCCTTTTGAGCATATATCCATGATAGTTAGGTGGTATATACATTGCTTCCATGAGTTTAATCAATTCATTCTATGTAGGTAGCATGTAGTTGTGTTGAGCAGCCCGAAACCTCCTTTGTGATTCCCACCAAGTACATACTTACCCTTCAATTTGAGTGATAGCGTACTTGGTCTTCATTGCCTCGGGTACATTGTGTGTGAGGAAAATCCTCTTTATTTGCAATCTCCAAGAAATAAAATCTTCCAGATCACTACCCTTTTTAAAAGTAGGTAATGTAAGCTTAATTGTATTAATCCCCCTTTACAAACCTCCTCTATCAAGTGCCCTTCCCCCTTCCACATTCGGCTCCTCCCAAGCTTCCATCTTATCCCTTCTACCCATACTTCCATCTCTTATACCCCCTCTTCTATAGTGATACTCTTCCTCTTCCCCTGATTTCTCCAATTTCATGAGGATCATCATAGAGATAACTCCCGGATACACACTATAACCATACCTTCACCCGAATAGTCATATATGGGGTTATTAAATCTAGCATTGGGTTGATATATATTTGGGGTATTTTGACGTAGGTTGGCCATTTGTGGGTTTGGTAGATGTGGTAATTGCAATAGTGCATGTGGATTTATTTGTGGTGGAGCTTGTGGTAGTATTTTTCATTGGTTATGGGGATGTGGGTTTATCTTTCTTATTGGTTGAGAATGATTAGATTGGAATAGTGTAGGTTGTTCGAGTAGAGCTTTATCTTGATATCTATTTACCTCCATCAATTGATTCGGTGTAATGGTGGGAGATGTTTCAATGTTCTTACCTTGATCCTTATCATGAACAGTGTGAGAAGACCCTCTCCCCCTCCACTTCTAGTACCTTCCCTTCTCCCTTCTTCAATATTCCTAACTCGCCTTTACAACTCAACCATCTCTCCTCTCATTAAGGCCATGCTTTTATTGAGTTGTTGTAGTTCCTTGATAATCAACTCCATTGGAAAGTTAGAACTCTCTTCTTATTAAATAGTTTCTAAGGGTTGAGTCAAGGCTGCCTGCAAAATGAACAAACAAGTTAGTAGAAAAGCCTCATGTTCACTCTTTATATGGCTCTCACCTCAATCCTAAGGATTCTTCAAAAAAGTTGTTTCCAAACTCATTTTAATTGAATTCAACTCAAGTTCTTCGAGTTTGAGGTAGAATGGATTTTTGTGACTTCGAACAATCGGACAAGTAAAAAAGCAAACAGACTTGAGCCAAGAATTATCAACGAATATGTAAGGCAAATAAAAGAACGAAATAAAATGAACACTAAAAACTAGCTAGCAACTAAGTAGATCAATTACTAGTTGAAAACTAGTTGTTATAAATAATGAGGATGAAATTAGACTAAATAATTGAAATAAACAAATAAGAAGTGACTGGTGTTAAAGAAGAGAATAAATAAGTATTAGAGATTGTTCTAGAAGGTTTAAATTGACAAAAAAAAATGAATAACAAAAGGTAAGAGTGGCCGCCCCACTTAGTTGTTCTAAAAGAACTAAAATTGATCAAATTAGAATAAGGAAATAAGGCAAATTTTCCTCCCCACACCCTAGTTCTAGAAGAGTTACAAAAAAAAAACCTTCCTTTTTTTTTCCCTAGAAGAGTTACCAAAAATAGAACTTTCCTTTTTTTTTGTACCTTTTTTGGCTGACCACCTATACTATTTTAACACCTTTTCTTCCTCAAACAACACCCTCTCATAGATCAAACAACACTTTTCATCATCTTCTTCATCAATAATGTCTGAATCTCCTCAAGAACACCAAGAACATTCAAACTTTTCTAATTTTCAACTACGATGAAATCAACTCCAAATCACCCCAATATTTACCACACACTTATTTTGATATGGGTAACAATATTAAACAACCAAGATCTTGAAATTCTTCTCTTTTTTTATTTTTTCTTTTTGAACCAAGGATTGTAATTCGACGGAACGAATTACTACCCAAAGTTCTGATACCAAATGATGAGATTCGGGTTATAAATCACTACATAAGATTGGGGGAGAAAGAAACAAAATAAAAAGATATGCGGAAATTTGAACACTTTAACGGTTTATGGGCAACAAGAAACTTTATAACCTCATCAAGAAACCAATCAAAATAATCAAAGACAACAAAAATCCTTAAACGTAATACCTTTGATTAAATTGAAATAAGAAGTTAAAGTAGAAACTAAAGGAATCCACCTCTAATCACTCAACTAGACTATGAACTATAAACTAAATTAACTAAACTATAATCAATCAATGGCTCTTCATATTTATCAAATTTGTCTATTTATCAAATTTGTCTAAGTCTAAAATTAAAATTAAAACCCTATTTATAGAGTAGGTTGACCAAAATTATGAAGTCCCAAAAGCAATAGGATTTGGACAGGTTTAAGAAGCTTATTCGCTGCCTTCTAGAAGCTTCTTGGACGACCCTCTTAGCCTATTTAGAGTCAATTTTATTCTCCTTTATTGACTTAGATTGGGACAACCGATGTTTTGGGCTAATTTTATTCCCCTCTTGGAGTGCCTCATAGCCTCCTGTCTTATGTCCTTCTTGGGCTTCATTTATTGATATTTTTGTAAGCCCAAATATTGTAAATTATCCCTTGGGCCTTGTATAATTTTTCCATGTAGCCCACTTCTGCATCATGGCTTGAAAAGCCTTCAATTCCTTAGCTTCAATCATTGTAAATGATCTTGGAGCTTAAGTGATTTTCATGTTAGCTTGGTTGTCATCCATGCTCGTATCATCCCCCACTTTTTGAAAAAATTCACTCTCGAATCTAAAACTACAAAACATGAAAGAGAATGAATACAATACCTTGACTAACCAGACCACAATTATAAAATCATCAAATGGCGGATGATAATGGTGATAGTACAAAAACAAGAATTAAGAATTCTAGTTTGTTCACTTTTATGATATACCTAAACATCAATTGATGTTAAAAGGAATAACTATCGAACCCAAATAATAGACACGTGGTTGCCCACGAGTGTTAGACAAGAGGCTAGGATGAGAGACTTAGCGCAATTTGGAATTTTAATATGCAAACACACAATTATTTTATTTTTCAAGTAGTACATGTCTTCCCTCAAGTCAATAATTAAATCTCACCCATGGATAGTTGCATCATCAACATGCTTATGACAACTTGACACTCTACTCCAAGCATTGGTCCTAAGAAAAACTATTATCTCTAACATGCCAATCTTAGGGGTAAAGAAATAAAGTATTTTTCACAGAAACTCTGGCATATCCCCTACTCTTTCATAGAACCTCTCTAAAGATACCATGCACTAGTAATCATACGAGACCACATGAGTTCTATGCGACAATTCAAGAGCAATAGAACTTATCTCCTAGGCTTTTGAAAGTCCAACAATAAGTATAAGCCAAGAATAAATACCATATTTCAGTAAGGACAGGTGTAGAATATCAAAATGAATTAGTGACCAAGATGGTGTGTTCCATTTTTTCTCCTCTTCATGACTCCTTCTTTGACAAAATTTTATTAACAAATTAAGCAAGTAATCAAAGTTATTAAAGGAAAGAGTTCTACCTTTAATCCCATGCACTTTAGGCCAAGATCTGTTTGATATTCTTCCATCTTTGAAAATGGAACCCTTGTAATACCTATATTTTTGTTTGTCATGTTGATCAAACATTAACTTAAACTTATCACAAGTACACAAATAAATTCCATCATCTTGGTCGAATGGAGAATATTTACAAACTCATGTATTAGAGAATCTCCCTATTATCCTAATGATATCCCTAGTTGTATACATTATAAAGGAGCAAGTATCTCTCAATTTAGCTTCAACCACTTGTTTTTGGATCCCTTTGACCGAATTACTTTTATTTATATGAAGGTTAAAAATTTGATATTCCGAAAAAAATATTGATTGGTTGCTCCTCATGATTCTTCCCTTAAAAATTTCCATAAACAAATCAAGCAAATAATCATAGTGGTCAACAGAAAGAATCCTACCTTTATGAACTATAGGCATAACTCCATGCGACTTCCTTTCATATTTGAGAGTGAAAATTTTAGCACAATACGCATCTAAATTCTTCTTCTTATGTCGACAACATATAAATTCACACTCATCAAAATTGCACAAATAAAAGTCATCACTAGGGTCGATTGGAAAAGGACCATAGTGTTAAGGAATATCCCAATGTCCTAATGACCTCTTTTTTTTGCATATTTTATACTTGTATCATTACAATACTCATCATACACAAATAAGTAGTAAAGAAAGGTATCCCTCAAGTTAACTCTTTCACAATGTCCTTATTAGAATTGGAATTCATTGGTTCAAGTATACTATCATTACATAGTGGATTTTCATAAACATGGTAACCTTTAAAAGAGTTTCCATATCAACATTTTTCCCCTCACTAGCTAATTCGCATGATATTTATTTATCGTTCTCAAATAAGACATTATGCATAATGAGGTTACTATTATTTAGAGAAGAAAACTACATATTCTTAAATTCTCTCTCAAAAAGAACAGCATCCTGGTTTGAAACTTCAGATAGCACAACATTTCTATGAGAAAGATGAGAAATAGGATCATCAAAACATAAATCACTCACAGACTCATTCTTGTTTAATTGATCAACTCTATTAAGTTCATCACTAGGTTGAGACTTATTACACATGTTCTCAACTAATGGAGTGTATTCTATCAAACTTATTACACATGTTCTCAACTAATAGAGTATATTCTATCATAAGTCCATCAATAGTATTATCACAACTCGATGTATTATATTTTAAAGTACATGTAGGAACACTAGGTGGACATGAATAGTTCTCACAAGGAGAGTCAACTTGGTCATCAATAGGATCATCTAGTATTTAAACATACTCCACAAGAATGGTATCACTTTGTAGCAATATAGCATATGATAATGTACTATCAATTAGGGCACATATGTCAACACTAAGTGGACTTGAATTGTTCTTGCTAGAAGAATCAATTTTGTCATCTAAAGAATCAACTAGTGTTTCCACAACCTTAATTTGCACGATATCATCGCAATGAATAGATTCATAAAAAATACTTATATTCAAGATACAACCATCAATCATACTATGGTTATGCTCATTAACACTAGTTAAGGTTTTAGGAATAGTCATTGTACCTTGAATCACATGTGCAGAATCTTCTCGTCGTAGGTTATTTCCCTCGGAGAACTTATTATTTTCAAGCGCCTCATGGTCCTCCATGCATTAAGGCTCTTCATTCCTTTCTATTTCAAGCACCTATAAAAGAGAAGAGACGATACTAAGCAAAGTACTACTATCTTGATTAGTTTGCAACATATTATTCTCGTCACAACTTATAGGCTTTAATATGTTACTCACAGCCCATTAGTACAAAAACTTATGGTTAGTTGCATTGGCTCTTCGACTCTACCCCTCATCCTCAATCCTTCTAAGTGCCCTTCCCATCTTTCACCATTCGGCTCTTCCCAAGCACCCATCCTATATCTTTTACCCCCTCAATTCTTCGCACCACATCATACCCTTTCTCTCCTCCTTATTTGTCTATATTCATGATGCTCATTATAAAGGAAATCTCCCAAATATGCTCCATAACCATACCCTTCACTCGGATAGTCATATGTTGGGTTATTATAGCTAGTATTGGGTTGGTATGTAATTAGGGTACTTTGAAGTGGGTTGGTTATTTGTAGGTAAGGTAGATGTGGTACTTGCAATGGTGCACGTGGATTTATTGGTGGTGGAGCTTTTGGTAGCATTTGTGTTTGGTTATAGGGATGTGGAGTTCCTGCTCTTATGGGTTAAGAAGGATGTGAATGGACTTGAGTGGGTTGCTTAAATGGAGATTTTGCTCCCCTCATTTTTTTTGAACTTTCTCAACTTGTCCTTATAAATCAACTATCTATCCTTTCATTAGGGC
>JBDJHY010000014.1:11038992-11057871 GCA_039654485.1 Withania somnifera | reverse complement strand
TGTTTAGATGGGAACTTAGTCTATTTCAATCCCTCTATATTGTATGGATACTGTTGATCTAATAGGTCTCAAGAAACAACTATATGATCTCTTAGGAAGGGGTTTTATTCATCTCAGTATGTCTGGTCCTGTCATGTTTGTGATCGAGAAGGACGAGCATTTGTATATGTGTATTGATTATCGACAGTTGAATATGGTGACAATTAAGAATAAGTATCTGATGCCAAGTATTGATGATCTATTTGACCTGCTTCAGGGTGCATTTATGTTTTCTAAGATTGATTTGAAATCTTTCTACCATTAGTTGAGGATTGCCTAGGTTTTCCTTTAAGACTCGCTATGGCTATTACGAGTTCCTAGTTATATCTTTTGGTTTGACTAATTCCCCAAAAACTTAGATGGACATGATGAACCATGTATTCATACCTTAATTAATCTCATTCATGATAGTGTGTATTGATGACATCATTGTGTATTCATGGAGTAGGTAGAAGCATAAGCGACATTTGAGTATTACCCTCCATACTTTAAAAGATCAATGGATTTATGCCACATTCTTAAAGAGAGAGTTTTGGCATAATTTTTAGTATTATTGGGGATGTGGTATACAAGGATTCAATTATGGATGATTTGGTGAATATTGAGGAAGTTCATGATTGTCCTAGACCTACTTCTCCTACTGGGTACACAATATCATTGGGTTGGCAGGTTAGTAAAGATGGTTTGTTGAGAGATTATCTTTCATTACAATACCATCGACTAGGTGACTAGGAAGTATGTCTCATTCTAGTAGTTCGATGAGTGTGATGAAAGCTTTATGAAGCTAAAAGTCTTACTCACTTCTCTATTTATAGAACTTACTGTCAAGTGTCAGGGGTTTACTATTTATTATAGCTTATGCTTCCAGGCCATTGAAGGTGCACAATAAAATTACCCTACCCATGACTTCGAGTTGGTGGCGGCAGCTTTATGCTTCTGATTTGGAGGCATTACTTATATGTTATTTATTGCGAGATATTCACTAACAATCATAGACTGTATAATGAGTTCATCTATAAGGACATTATTCATGACATCATAGGTGGTTGGAGTTGCTTTTGGACTATGATATTTTTATTTTTTACCATAGGTGGTTGGAGTTGCTTGGGGCATGTGGTATACAAGAATTGGATTATGGAAGATTTAGTGAAGATTGAGGAAGTTCATGATTGTCCTAGACCTACTTCTCCTACTTAGGTACACAATATTATTGGGTTGGTAGGTTGGTAAAGATGGTTAGTTGATAGATTATCTTCCATTACAATACTATCGACTAGGTGAATAGGAAGTATGTCTCATTCTAGTGGTTCGATGAGTTTGATGAAAGCTTTATGAAGATCAAGGTCTTAATCGCTTCTTTTCTATTTATAGCACTTACTGTCCAGGGTCAGGGGTTTACTATTTATTATAGCTTATGCTTCCAGGCAGTTGAAGGTGCAAAATGAAATTACCCTACCCTTGACTTCGAGTTTGTGGTGGTCGCTTTGTGCTTCTGATTTGGAGGAATTACTTGTAGGTTGTTTATTGCAAGATATTCACTAACTATCATAGACTATATAATTAGTTCATCTATAAGGACCTTAATTCATGACATCATAGGTGGTTGGAGTTTCTTTTGGACTATGATATTTTTATTTTCTACCATCCGGCTAGGTAAATATGGTAGCAGATGTCTTGAGACAGAAGAAAGTAAGTATGGCAATCTTGTCATTACTTTCTATTTTAGAGTGACCCTTGGCTATGGATGTCCATACCTTAACCAATAGGTTGGATAAACTTGATATTTCTTATTTTGAGAGGATTTTTGCTTGTATTAAGTATTGATAATCACTAGCAAAGTAGATTTAGAGCGACAATTCGAGGATGATAGGCTGAAGATGATATAACATAGGGTGTTTGCAAGCGATTACACTTTGAAATTCATTGTGGAAGTTTCTTAAGCTAAACAAATGAATTTGGTGACTTTCTATAAAATTCATTGTGGAACTTTCTTGAGCTAAACAAATGAATTTGGTTAATTTCTCTAAAATTTATACTATTTCTATTTCTATGGATCGTAAGACCCTCAATGGAATCATTCCCTTATTCATGTAACTTAGGTTGCTATTCCCGATTTCCACAAGAGCTCTAATAGACTCTTCAATGGATTTATAGTCCATCATTTGTTCCATCGTTCTTGATCCAAATTTCTCTCCATCGTTCTCGATCCAAATTTCTCTAAGTGTTGGAAAGACTTAAGGACTATCCCACGAAATGTCATATGGTTTAATGAACCATAATGACTATCGTAAAATGCTTCTCAACTAACTAGGAGCTTGATAAAACTTTTCCTAAGGTTGACAGACTAGTTGACAGACCATCAACTGGGATAATAAACTATCAACCCTTCCATCAAACTTGCCCTTTTGGATTTTTAATCTTTTTTTCATAAGGTTATTATGGACGTTTACCACTCTTTAATAACCAATATCATGCTGTTTTAGGATTATTATAGAGGATAATATAAACCCCAAGCCCTTTATTTTCTCTTTACAAATCCGTTCCTTAGATTTAGACAAATATTTTACGAAGTTTTCTTTGAAGATCAAAGGGTTAGGTTTCAATAGAGGGTCTGGTGCAACAATATCACATAAAATTTCATCCATAAAAAGAACTTCAAATCAGGTATGTGGGCTAATGAACAAGGCTTTGTTTCACATTTGTGCACAAAAACCCTTTTATAAAAGATTGAAAGTTGTTGAAGCATGGATAGAGTAATCACAGTCATGTTATATTTTTTAGATTTCCTATTATTTTATGATCGTTGATAATGATATGTAGATATGAAAAAGTTGTATGCTATTTGATGAATTTGAATAGTTCTCTTGAGTTGTAGAAGCATGATCATGAAGTTTGTAGTAGAAGTTAAAGAAAAATCATAATACATGAACTAATCATGTTTTTGAGGTTTAATATTAAACATGAATTGAGTATTGAAAATGTCCTAAATTATTTGACCTTTTTTCATGAGTTCTAAGACTAGGTATAAAGAATTTCAAATTGAGTGTTTTGGCTAGATTAAGCCTAATTGAGAGTATTATTGCTTTAAATGATGACTTTATTCTTGACTTACAAGTTGAGACTAAGAATGTCTATGAAGTGTCAAATTGATATTTTTCTATAAGAATTTTCCCAATGTGGCTTATTTGAGAAGTTTTGGCCAACATTTGAGAATGTCCCACTAGTAAAGAGAGTTGAATGTTTGAAGTGTCAATATTTTTTAGGGGAGAAGTATTAACACTGAGAGGGTTGGGCGAGGCCCTTTATACCTAAAGCCTGCTTCGTTTAGCATACGGTAATATTTTGACTTGATGTGTGCCTCCTGATTAAACTTAGTGGATCCACTAGGATAAGTGAGTAAACATACCTTGAAAAGGTATAGGGACCCCTCCGCATAAGGTAATATGTTGGGCTTTGTTTTTAAGGCATGAAATATGTTGGTTATAGAAAATCCAAAATGGTATCTTGAAGTGTTAGTTTGATGAAAAGGATAAGTTGAAGGTTTTTAACTAAATTTTTTCTTTTTCTTTATTAAAAATGTTATGTTTAAATTATATATTGAGTTTATTTTTGTACTCTTGAAAGTTGAGCTTTTAAACTGATATTGATATATCTAGCATATTATTGTCCTATTGATGTTGAGAGTTAAGCTTGAACTTGTTATGATGTGTTCATCATTTGCATAACCATTTTATGATGATTTTGTATAGCCTTTATTGCTTCCTATCATATACTTGGTACGTTTCATATACTGAGTGCATATTGTGTGCTGCATATTTCATGCCATCTAAATCTAAATAATTGTCTGAATGCTCAAGGTAGACTTGATACGCATTGTTAGGAATTGAGGATTTGGTAAGTCCTCATTGGTTCGAGGGCCAAGATTTTGGAGTTTATTTCATTCTTTAATTTATTTCATTCTTTAATTCTATAGTTGAGATGTAATAGCGATTCATTTTATTATTATTTCAAGACTAGCTACAGACTTGTTCTACTAGTTTGTATTCAGCTTGAAGTGAATTTTAGACATGAGTATTTAGTAGATTTGAAATTCTTCTCTTATTTGTTCATTGTTATGTATTGAAATATGAGAGGTGCCTACTATTTCAAATTTTTATTATTTATTAATTTATTTAAATATTTCTTCTGCAGAGTGTGAATGTGTAGAGAGATACATGGTCTAAGGGTTTTATCAGGGTTACCTAGTGGTTGCAGTCCCATATTACATCCAGGGTGTAGTCTTGGGAAATAAGACAAGGTTAGGGAGGTATTATTGGATTTTGATGGTGTTTTGAGGATTAGAGGTTGTATTTGTGTTTTGATGGTTAGAGATTGGAACTTGTGGATTTTAGAGAAAGATCATTGTACCAGATATTCCAATTATCCAAAGGAAGATAAGACGTACAAGGACTTGAGATTTCATTACTAGTGATGTGCTTTGAAGAGGGATATAGAGGACTTCATGCCTTTATGCTTGAACTATCAGTAGGTGCAGTTCGAATGATACCCCATGGGTTGATATAGATATTACTAATCTCTTAGTGAAAATAGGAGTGAGTCACTATCATCATAGCCGGGTTTCCATGCTCATTCAGAGGTTTTGATTTTATTTTGATCACCGTTGATGAATTGATCAAGTCTACACACTTCCTACCTATTCATTCTTCTGATAGTGCAGAGAGGTTGTCTTATACTTACATCAGTGAGATTGTCTGATTGCATGGGGAGACAATTTTTATCATTTTTCACCTTGTTCATAAATTAACTCAAAAATTCTAAAGATCTATTCATCGAGGGATGGGTAGTCAGGTTGAGCTTAGCATAACCTTTTATCCTTGGAATGATAATCAGTTTGAGCACCATTCATTTATGGAAGACATCATCATGAACCAAAAATAGATTTGTGATGGCATCTAAGTTTCACCTGTAGACAATCCTAATCCTACCCTAGAGCGAGCGGCGATGAGCTAGTATCAAGTGCCAAAATAAAATAGAAAGGAGAAATAGCGAAGAAGAAAGAGAAGAGGAAATTGAAATACATAACCGAAAGTATGTCCCCAAAAACCTAGTGTCATGGATGTCGAGCATATATATACACAATAGAAAAAACTACAACCTACAATAGGGAAAGAACTATAAAATAACTATCCAAAATCAAACTAGGACAACTCCGATGGCAGAAGGAAAACTGAATAACATAAATACCGACTACTCACTGTATCTCTTGAAATAGCAATAAACTAACTCATATGAGTGTGTATGCTTTACTGGCTCGTACCAGGATCTGCAACACAAGAAGATACAGAAGTGTAGCTTAAGTACCAAGAATAATTGGTACTCAGTAGGCATCATAGGTTGACTGGGCATAGGTAGGCATAAACTAGGTAAAATGCAATCATAGTCACATAGTGAAATATCACATAAGAAAACCTAAGTCACATGCAAGATATGAACAACATGACCGTACCTGGATATCATACGTAACCACCAAAAAGAAGCACCAGAAAAGATAATGTCTGACAAGTAATGAAATAATCTATCCAAGATTAAGGCAGGAGAGTAATAACAACAAGCCTAGCTAGAAGAAAATCACATGATCATATAATTAACCCACCTGGACTCTCCCCTCCCCCCATAAGCCCAAAAAAGCAAAACCATGCGTGAAGAATGCAATGCAAAGAGGTGTTGAAAAGTAAATAGTGCATGTACTCACTCTCCCTCGTATATAACCTCGACGGTAAATACACAAGGAAGGCTTCATGATGTACCACTCCTTATGTACACCCTTCCCCCATTCTTTGCACACACCTAGTACCTCAGGCATAGCTACGCAGGTTGGAAGGAACATGGAGGGATTTGATCCCACGTACAAAATTCTCATAAAGAGCCAACTTAGGGAATAGTCATTAGGGTAAAAATGTCAAAACCCAGGATCAGCCCATATATCATATCCCAGTGGAAAACGCAATTCCATTCATATAGCCAAATTCATATATTAATAAAACCCAACTATCGCCATATAGGCATTATAAAAAAAGCACAGTGATAGTGATAAAGTAAGGATCAAATGGTGTGAGAATATAACTCCATACATCACAATAGCATAGTCATGGAAAATATAAATATAATAGAAAATAAATCACTTTACGATTATCATACTCCATAAAAACCAATTGCCTTTAAAACATCAACGCATTGTTGCAAAAGAGAATAGATCAATAGTCTAGATCAGCTCAAAATCCAAAGGTTAAAATCAGGGGATAGCTACCAAGCTCTAATCACTAGTGTAATCCCTTCACCAACAGTAACTATATTCCAGAGATTGCGTGAAACATGCAGGAAGGATCTCGTAGCCCTAGGGATATTTAACAAGCGAAAATGCTAGAAATATAGGTCGTACGATAAATTAACAACTGTAAACGCACTCCAAATGAGTAACACAGCCCTGAGATGACAAGTTACGAAGAAGATAAAATATTAAAAACCTAGTCTAATAGGTGTAAGTCGTGGCCTACTTGGATTCCAATAGTAACCTCGAAAAAAGCTCTAGACAACCAACAATCACGAACAAGGCTTGAAGTCACATAAGCTAGGAAATAAATAACCCACATGTCAATACAAGTAAAATAAGACTCATATTTCTATAAAAATAGCAAGATCAGTATCCAAACTAATAAAGAATCTCTAAACCCTCGTAGATAAAAAAATAGAATATTTATACCATCACGTATAGCACATAAATCGCATGGTACAAAATAAGGCTCAATCTGATACAAGAAAATGAATAAAAAAGCCCTATAAAGTTTATATACAATAGAAAACTTTATAGTTAAGGAGAAATCAAGAAATTACCCAGTAGAAACGATCATAGAACCACCAAATTAAGCTTTTAAGGATTAAAACTTGAATATATAGCTCAATAAACACTTAAATTGGTCTGAAAGTTAGACATGAAATAAGAAACTTCATATTGAAGACATGTAAATGAATACCCACCAACTGCCGATAAATCGGCCAAAAGGACCAATTCATCACCACGCCTGATTCTACAATAAACTTCACCTACACTTCAAAATCCTCAAGTGACTGGTTTGTTTATTTTAATGAGTTTTGTTTTTTATTTCTATTTGAAAACTAATTTTAATATCCATGACAACTTAAAGAATAAACAAACGAAATTTAGATATTTTCCTTTTGGATTAATTAGTGTTAGTTTAACATTCGCGGTTCAATGACACCTATCACGTTTAGAACCCAAAACACTTAAAATATAGATAGATTGATTATTTATCTACTATATTACATCACAAAATGTCTCCTTAATGCCCTTCTATATCCACTTAATTTAATTCTTTTTTGATCTAAAGCAGATATTTTTCCGTCGGTGTATCAGTGTGCTTCTAAAAATTATGAATACATGACAACTTCTACTTAAAACCTACCACCCTATTAATGATATTACTTTTTTCCAAAAATATTTTACAAGTTTCACTTCTTCATATCTAAATTAGGAGAATTTTTTTTCAATAGTTTTTATTGGTGCTTAACTCAAGTGGACATTGGAATGTTGGGATTTGGACTTGTGTTAATTAGTAATAGCCTTAAAGGATAAGTGGACCAATAATAAAATGCCTAATATTTATTTATTATGTGTGTGGATAAGTTAGTCCCAATAACTGTTGTCCTATGCTGGGTAGGTTCTCTATAAATAGAGGCTAACTCCTTTTTTCCTATATATTAGCATATTTTTTTCTAAATATGTGGTATAATTGTTGACGCCTCACTGATTGTGATAGCTAGTGAATTTTGGAATTTGATCTCAAGCTTAACCACCAATTTTCATCGCTTCTGAATCAATAGAGATTAATGGTATGCTTCGTTTTTCTATCTCTAGATTATGATTATACTTGTGTCTTAATCTCTAGTATGGATACGAATTTATTCTTACAGTTGGTATTAGAGCCACCATAGTTAGGAATTAAGTCAAGAAATTTAATTTATGTTTCATGAATTATTTTGTGACTCATAAATTGTAATTTCTTGTAGAATATTGTAAAGATACACATGTGGCTAATAATGGACTTATTGACTAAGCATTGAAGATATGTATTTTTCCATGTGTTGCCACACGTCCACCAAGATGGTGATTAATGGATAATATAGCTATGTGTCAATTGAATTTCCTATAAATATATCACTTTCTTCATTTAGTGAAGAATAGACAAGAATAGAAACTTTCTAATTTCCCCTTTAAGCAACCTTCCCCTTTTTATAATTTCCTCTTTTAGAAACTTTCCCTTTTTATTAACTTTATATTTTTAGAATTCATTTAGTTTGGTATTGTATTTTATTTTGTAACACATTATCAACATGAGAATCTGCTAGTAGTACCAAATATTACCATAGGTATAAAAGGTAATACTATTATTTTATAATAATTTCTAATATTTGTAAACTAGAATTTGTTGCCCAATATATCGGGCAAAGGCTACATGTCAAATTGATGCCGAACTCTACTTAGATTTGATGGGCCTGGAAGACACCATCAAAAATGGAAATAATTCATTAGTTCAAAATCTAGTCAAGACAATAATTTTCTCCACCACCACCTTGACGAAGGTTTAAAAATGGAGTATCTGACAATTAAACATTTCCTTACACTGTAGAATAATCTGAAAGATAGATACGACCACCTGAAGTTGGTTGTTATTCCACAGGCTCATCACGAATGGCTGAATTTGAGGTTGCAAGATTTAAAACTATAACTGAATATAATTCTTCCATATTTAGAATTATTTCAAACTGAAATTATGAGGGGAGAATATCACTGATCACGACATGCTTGAAAAGACATTCTCCACTTTTTTAGCTTCAAATATGCTCCTAAAGCAGCAATATCAATGTATGGGTTTCACAAAATATTACTCTCACACCTTCTGGTTGTTGAATAACATAACGACCTTCTAATGAAAAGCCATAAAAGTCAACCAGCTAGATCTGCTCCATTTTTTGAAGTGAATGAGGAAAACTTTCAATATTTTGGAAGAGGTTGTGGCCCTATACATGGTCATGTCCATGGTCGAAGAAGAAATGATGGTTGTCGTGGTTGTCTTTCAGTAAATATTGTCCAACGATCCAAAAGGAGGGATGAGATATATGATATGGTACCCAGGAAAAATTTAGAAAATACATGTGCCACTAGTGTGAAGGAAAAGGACACTGATCACGCACTTGTCATGCATCTAAGGATTTGGTTCAGATATATCAAGCATCCTTAAAAAGGGAGAAAAATAAAGCATAAGAAAATTTTAGCACCGAAGATAATATTGACCCATGCAACTTGATGTAGCCGATTTGTCCAGATATATCAAGTATCCTTGAAAAGGGAGGAAAATAAAGCATAACCAAATTTTATCACCGAAGATAATATTGAATCCATGCAACTTGATGTAGCCGATTTCTTTTTCCCTGATGGAAAAGTGGATCACCAAATAGGTGATAAGCCCTTGATAATGTAAATGGTTTTAAGTTCTATTTTTTTAATGACTTGTATATACGTACCTCTGTAAGTCTTGTAAAGAAATAAAAGCTTATGTAAAAGTTTTGTTTAATTGTAACAATATATTATTTACTTTGTTTTATTATGTCATTTTAAAGAAAATGTGGATGTACTTCAAGTTTTATTTGGATCAATACTCAATCATGATGATTTATGTGTTATTGATAGCAGAAAAAACCATGCCATCTTCAAAAATGAGAATTACTTCTCTTACTTGCTGAAGAGAAAAGCGAGCATTACAATAATTTCTGGTGACTTGAAATTGATTGAAGGATCCAAAAGAGCTACTATATTTCTGCCTAAGGGGACAAAACTGGTTATAGAAGCTTCTTTGTTCTCTTCTAAATCCCCAAGAAACTTGTTAAGTTTCAAGGATATCTGCAAAAATGGGTATCATATTGAGACAATAAACGAAATGAATAAAGTATACCTCGGCATCACCAAGAATGTCTCAAGTCAAAAATATATTTTGGAAAAATTACCAACTTTGTCTTCTGGACTATATTATAAATAAATTGGTGCAATTAGAGCACTTTCTATTGTAAACCAGAAGTTTACTAATTCAAATACTTTTACACTATGGCATGACTGAATAGGTCATCCTAGATCAATAATGATGAGACGAATCACAGAAAATTCAATTGGGCATCCATTAAAGAACCTAAAGATTCTTACAAATGATGAATTTTCATGTGTTGTTTGTCACCAAGGAAAATTGATTACAAGGACATCACTAATGAAGGTTGGCATCAGATCCCCTAGATTTTTGGAACGTATACATAGGGACATATGTGGACCGATCCACCTACCTAGTGGAGTGTTTAGTTATTTTATAGTCTTAATTGATATATATTCAAGGTGGTCTCATATGCACCTCCTATCATCTCACAACTTGGCATTTGCAAAGTTGTTGGAACAAATAATTCAATTAAGGGAACAATTCAAAAATTATCTTACTAAGGTCATTCACCTCGAAAATACTGGCGAATTTACATCTCAAGCTTTTAATGATTATTGTTTATCAATTAGGATAAAAGTTGAACGTCCTTTAGCTCATGTTCATACTTAAAATAGCCTTGCAGAACAATTTATTAAGTACCTACAATTGATAGCTAGACCACTACTTATGAGAACATAATTTCTCAATGCCATTTTGGGTCATGCCATTTTGCATGCAATATCACTTGTTCGTCTCTGACCAACTGGCTATAATAAATATTTTTCATCTCAATTGGTTTTTGGTCATGAACCTAACTTTGCTCATCTTTGAATCTTTGGTTATGTTGTATGTGTGCCATTAGAACCACCGCAACATACTAAGATGGTCCCCTAAAGAAGGTTAGGAATATATGTTGGGTTTGACTCACCCTCCATAATTCACTACCTTGAATCAATGACGGGAGACTTATTCGCTACTATATTTTCTGATTGTCAGTTTGATGAAACAAATTTCCTGCAATTAAAGGGAGAGAAAAGAAACCCATTATAAAGGAAGAAATTTCATGAAGGGTTTCATCACTATCTCACTTTGATCCACGTACTCCAATATGAGAGAAGGAGGACCAGAAGATCATCCACTTACAAAGAATAGAAAATAAAATGCTAGAAGCAATTACTAATATGAAAAGAATAACAAAGTAACATGTCCCTGCAGTGAATGTGCCTATTCATATTGATATCCCACTAGTCTGCCAATTCATATTGAAGGACCATCCACTAGTGTCATAACTTCTGAATCCCAAAAACACCTGAAGCGTGGTAGACCGTTGGGTTCGAAAGATAAAAATCCTAGGAAAAGAAGCTTGAAAGATGATCAAACTGACACTGTGAAAGAATCTCACGAAGAGGTTAAGGGTCTAATTAATTGTAATGTTCCTTCAAAAATCAGTAAACCCGAGACTCAAGTAAACGAAGAACTTTCAATAAGTTCTATTGGTGATTGAATAAATTTATATAAATTGAAAATTACGGTGGATAATGTTTTTTCATATAATTTTACACTTAAGATTATGCAAGGATGTGAGGATCTTGAACCACAATCTATCGAGAAATGTTGGTAAAGATATGATTGGCCGAAATGGCAATAGGAAATTCAGTCAAAATTGAACACACTTGCTAATTGTGAGGTTTTTGGACCTGTAGTCCGAACACCCAATTATGTAAAACCAGTTAGTTATAAATGTGTCTTTGTATGAAAAAAATGAGATTGTAAGACAGAAGGCACACCTTTTGGTGCAAGGATTCTCTCAAAGACCTGTCGTAGACTATGAAGAAACATATTCACTAGTTATGGATGAAATAACATTTCAATATCTTATTAGTTTGGCTGTAAATGAGAATCTTGATATACATATCATGGATGTATTTACAAAATACCTTTATGGCTTACTTGATAATGAAATTTACATGAAAATCTCAGAACAATTTAAATTTCCTGAAACATATCTTTCAAAGTCTCAAGGTATGTACTCAATCAGATTACATTGATTATTGTATGGTTTAAAACAATCAGAGTGTATGTGGTATAATCTCCTCAGTGTGTCTTGATAAATGAAAGGTATATAAATAATGTCATTTTCCTTGTATTTTTATTAAGAAAACATCATCAGGGTTTTACGTACTGGCTGTTTACGTTAATGACATAAATCTCATCAGAACACTAGAAGAGGTTCAATAGGCGATTGAGTATTTAAAGAAAGAGTTTGAGATGAAGGAACTTGAAAAGATGAAACTGTGTCTTGGTATACAAATAGAACATTTGACAGACGACTTTTTTATTCATCAATCTACCTATACTGAGAAAAATTAAAAACGGTTTTACATGGACAAAGCACATCCATTAAGTAACTTGATCACTTGTTGTGAATAAAGATCCTTTTAGACCTCAAGAAGAATATGAGGAACTCTTTGGTCCTGAAGTACCATATTTCAGTTCAATTGGTGCACTTATGTACCTTGCTAATGCAATGAAACCTGATATAGAATTTTTTGTTAATTTTCTAGCAAAGTATAATTCTTCCCCTATGTGAAGACATTGGAATGGAGTCAAGCATAAAATGTGATATCTAAAGGAGACTACTGATATGGGTCTATTTAACTCTAATGAGTATTGTACAGATCTTGTATGTTATGCAGATGTAGGTTATTTATCGGACCCACATAAGTATCGATCTCAGATCGGCTATGTATTGACATTTAGAGGAACTGCTATGTCATGGTGATCTATAAAGCAGTCTGTCATTTCCATTTCTTCAAACCATATTAAAATAATCACAATTTATGAAGCAAGTAGAGAATGTATGTGGTTGAGATCGGTGATACATTCCATCAAGGAATGATGTAACCTGAAGAGTGATGTCAAGGTACCCACGGTCCTGTATAAAGACAATGTTGGATGCATAGTTCAATTGAAAGGAGGCCTCATCAAAGAAGACATAAAGAATCACATATCACCGAAGTTGTTTTCACTCATGATCTACAGAAAAATGGTGACATGGATGTGTAGAAAATCCATTCAAATGATAATCCAGCAGATATATTTACCAAGTCTTTACCAACCTCAACTCTGGAGAGGATGGTTGTCATGACCTAATTTCTCAGATCATGATGTCACCTACTACACCACCAGTAAGAGAACCAACCCTGTAGTCCAAAGCCAAAGAGGAGGACTACTTTATCAAAAGTAGAAAGTATAAGTATAATAACAATACATGAAGGAAAGAATGAATATAAAGAATCAACAATTCTCAAAATCCGGTATCAGTGTAATACAAATCCTCAAAGTACAGAACATGGAATCAAATGTCTGCTAAAAATGTATCTCCAAAAATACATAGAGAACAATCTAATACTGAAAGGCTACCCTAAGTGTTCCCAGTATATCTTTACTCTATCATATACCCCCCCTCCCTCTCCATGTCTCTGTAACTCGGAGGCGATGTCCTTAGAGGTATGCCACTACGTACAATCTCTAATGTCATCATAATCTCACATCCCATTCCATAAGCCTCAAAGGGTATAAAAATCTAGCATTCAATGCCTCATATCAATAGTCTTAGAAAATCATAACATCCACAAGTCATAGCGTTCAAAGTCTTGATATCATAGTATCACCAAGGTCCTCAACAGAACTATATCAATAATCCTCTAAACCAGTATATATGATAGTTTTGAAAAGTTGTACTCACTATCTTACGATGACGGACTCAAGTGCTAGTAGCTGCACTCACTACCGAATGGATTCGGACTCAAGTCCCAACATTAATTAATCAAATTATAATTTCCGGTGCCAAGGTGTAAATCCTCAGCTAAACCAAGTAAAATAGTGGTACCGAATGCTCGGTACAACACCGAGTCTAAAACAATTAAAAAATCTTTCACTTATATTATTATTAGAATATTACAATTTATGGAGAAATATCATTATTTGTCATTATTACTAAAATCACTATGTAGCCCACGGAGCCTACCTATCGTCCGACGATAAAACGCTGAAAGCTCGTAAATGTTACTCCTACTAATATCAAACGAGCTCAAAATTCTCTAAAACTGTGAAATAGTATTCCATATATCAATACGAGTCTAACGGTATAAAATTATGGTAAGTTTCGTACTATGCCTAAAATTGGCCTGTGGGGCCCACTCGTCGAAAGTAAAACAAACATCTCCATGGGGTTTCCAATGTTACTAGGAACCCCTGCTCCAAAACTGAGCACAATTCGAGTAAGGGAAGACCCTTGAACAACCCGGAGTAAATTGAATATTGAAGGGATTTTTAGATTCGATCTTTATGGAGTTCCCTACAACTTGGGATATAATTGGTGAAATCACGAAATCATGACTGGCACATCAATGGAGGAAAAACTCTAATTTTGTGGAATTAAATGGATGACATTACTTACCGAAGATGAGGAATGTGTATGGGGAAGCTTTTCTCTGGAGTTTGGGGAAGTTTCCAAAGTAAATTGCAACAAAGGTAGTGAGAAAATGAGGGAAAAAGTTGATAAAATAATAACCAAAACAAGCTGGAAAGTGAAGAAATAATCCCTCAGACACCGATTTATCAGATAAAATTGCTGATAAATTGGCACTCCAAGTGACTCACAGGCATCGATTTATCGGACAAATGGCTAATTTATCAGCACCTGCTGATTTATTGGTCATTTTGTCCAATTTATTGGCCCAAATGATTTGTCAGCCAAGTGTTTAATTTATCGGCCCCTGTCGATAAATCGGTACTTTGACCAATAAATCGCTCAAAGCCTGCACCAACAAAACAACAATCTTTTGAAATTTTAACTGAGGGTTAGGAAATGAATGGAGTCCAATTTTGGCAAACCAAATATGTATTTAATGTGAAAATAGTTTTTGGACTTAACGGAATCGAAGAAATTGAACTCAAGGACGTTTGAGCGAAAATGACACCCAACCAAGACTTAGTCAAAACAAGTAAATTTTCAACTTACCACATATCAACTCAAATCAAGCACGGACACCTTAGAAATTGTACCAAGGATCAAACTAGCCTAAATTCACCATTCTAGAGCTGATGGAAGGGTCAGAATTCTGTTACGACACTCCGAAAACTAAAATACCACTCAAGCTTAAATTTTGGCCTTAAACTTAACTGAAATCCAAAAATTAGACCAAATTGCAAATGAAAACTCCTTAACACGAATTTAAGGTCAATCTTAACTTTGTTTGGCATTCAAGAACTAACAAAACAGTCGGACTTTAATTTCTAGCTCATCTTGAAAAAAAGTTGAAAAAGTCAATGACTACTTAATTTTAGTCTCTAAAATAGGCAATTTGAGATATTTTTCAACCGAGCCTTCAGGAAACCGAACTACGATCCTAGAAAGTCATAAATAAATTGGGACAACTACTATAATGCAAAAAATTTATAATTATCATTAATGATCGTGAGGGTTATTATAATGGTGCATAATATTTAGATGCAAAACTTTAATCACTTGAATCGTGGTCTTCATCAAGGGGAGCAAGAATACGCGTTGTACTACCTAAAAGCTTTGTATGTACCCAACCTTTCCCTATCTAGTTCCAAACACTCTTTTTCCCTTACCAAGGTTTTTATCCCATTGATTTTTTCCTGGTAAGGTTTTTAATGAGGCAGCAAACAATGCGTATTGTGGATAACTATGTATAGATTTTCTTTCACATGGCTATCCAAGGGGGAGTGTTGTAAAACATTAAGTTTCCACATGACTCATCCAATAATGAGTCATGTTGTCTTTGCCATGTGGCCAAAGTGGTGTTAACACCACTTGATGATTAATGACCTTAGTTGCCAAGTTTAAAGACCAAACTTGGTCTATAAATAGTTAGACATAAATAACAATTTTGTGGACTATTTCATTTCAAGAAAAAAAAAAAGAATTTCTCCTCACTTTTCTATTTTAGCAACTTTTCCCTTTTGGAAATTTTCTCTTTCGAAAACTTTTTACAATTTATTTAGTTTAAAATTGTATTTTGTTTTATTACAGTAAAAAAATAATATAATGTACTTCTACCAAATAAAAGAACTATTGTACTACTTTATATAAAACTTTCAAGCTTGGATAAATAATACTTTTATTTAACAAAATAAACAACAAGCAAATAGGCAGTAATAATTCTTACTTCCTCCATTAAAAATAGTTTTTTTTTTTTTACTTTTTACGCAGTTTAATAAATTAAAAAGACTTTTAAATTTGTTGTATAAAATTAAAGTTATGTTAAATATATCAAAATATCCTTTTATCTTATGGTCTTAAACTTGACACGTGGAAAGTTGTGATTAAAATATTATTAAAGAAAATGGGTTATTTTTTTTAAATGAAGGGAATAATAATGATGTTCGAAAATGTGAAAAGAAAAATATTATAGTGTAGCACAAGATTACATTCACCTAATGAAATAAAAAATAAAAAAAAAGCAACTCTTTTACAAATTTGATGAATAGTATATATATATATATATATATATATATATATATTTGCTGCTAAGATTGTAGAATTAAATTTAATTAATGTCACGTCAATTCAAGTAAGAAGTTGGGAAAATGCAAAGGAGGCAAATCCTTTGGAACAGCGAGAGTAATCAAGTAAATTTGAAGTATAAATAAAAGTTGCAATCAAGTAAATTTTAAGTATAAATAAAGTAGCTTTTATGAATTTGTTATAAAATTTAATTTGTAGTTTAAAATCATGTGCAGTAATGAATTAAGTGTACATTGTCAAATTTTAAAGAAAGTAATGGTCAAGTTATATAGTAATGCCATACAATGTTACATTAGTAAATTTTCAATTTGTACATAATCTAAACCATCAGCTTGTTACAAAGACCAAAGTTAGAAGATGCAAACTCAATTTCATAGTAGCATTTATGCATTGACGGGGTAAAAAAAAAGGAGAGAAATATTCATCTTGGAGTAGAAATATAAAAAGAAAGGTCCAAACTTTTGTTTATATCAATGAACATGCTAATATAGTCCAGGAAGATTACATAAACTGAAAAAAAAATCTGACATATTAGTCTTCAACGGTGAAAACATGTTATCTTTTATATGCTACAGTATGTGGACACATCCTTAGAGCTTCTACTAAATATCAGACATCGGAATAGCGATAATCTTCTCTTCAAATTCAGTTGAGCTATGACTCAATACAACACCATTTCAAATAACTGACAAAGAGTATACTTTTAGATTGTTATTATAATTTGTTAGCTTCTGCTATCTAAATATATATATCCTCAAAATTCTTGTACCATAGACAAAATCTAGATAGACAGAAACTGAGCTCACCAATATTCGAAGGACCAAACAGAATATGCATACCTGCAAAATTCAATGAAATTTAAAATTAGAAATAAAAATACAGATCCAGGAAAATGCAGAAGAATCAACAGAATTACTATAGACCAGTTTCAATCAATCCACAAAAAACACGAAAGAAAATATCCCCCAATTTAATTACAAATTAAGCAAAATATTCAAACTCCTCACATTCTGTAAAATTAGATAATTATAAAGTACAGATCAGTCGTCAATCATATTACAACACATAATCAAAAAATAAATGCAGTAACTTTTAAGGTGACGTCACGAATCTGTAAAATAGCCATAAATAAATATAAAATTAATACCGAAATAAATTGAAGCACGTGCACATTAGGTTGCAGCCAAGAAAGAGAAACATTAGATTTTTTTATTTTGCAAAATATTTTTTGTTAGAAGAAAAATAAACAAAACAGTGAATAGGAAAATCGAGACTTATGTTTAACACAATTTCCTTAAAACAGATTCACTCCCTCACGGATAGTGCTAGAGGTTTTTTCAATAGCGTCTGTCTTCCAGGATACAACGGGAAAATGTGAAGCTTGTTTTGCACTTAAACAACTTCACCAGCGAACCGATGAGAAATTTGATAAACACTTAGAAACTGGAAGGTAACCAAAAGAGAGAGGTTTCAGAAATTTGTTTTGTTGTGTGTAGTTTGATGAATAAAACCTTGCTATTTATAGTTGAATGTGACCTTTGGACTTGATTGGTGATGAATCCCAAAGGTTCACCAATAATTTTAATATGAAATCTACCTTACAATTCTAAGCCACAATAAGGATTCTTGGACAAGTACCTGCAAAACAAATCCCAGGGTAGTCCCCGGGGTAGTTCTCCGATACTTAAGTTAGCAAAGAGTTTTTGAAGAGAATACCAGTAAATATTTTTCGAGTAGTATTCTGAGCGTACCTTTGTCTTTTTACTGTATGAGCTTTTATAGCTGGTCTCAGTAATAGCCACATTAGTGGGTACCGTGAATGGGAAGTAATGATTCCCTTAGTGGTTATTGCCACCTTCTTTGTAACTGTCATTGCCTTATTAGTGGGCACTGTAAATGGGGAGTAATAATCTCCTCAACGGTTATTACCACGTTAATAGTAATTACTTTACCGTTACTTTACATTTATTATGCTGTTAATAGTAATTATTAATTATTATTAAACCTTTGTTACCACCATTATTCTATAGTAGTCCCCCCTCTGGGAGTCGAAGTGTGTATTTACACCATTAGACTGAAATCATAGCGTAGGAATTTACAGTAAAAAGTTCTGGGCCTTCCAAAGGATGGTACTTTTTTTTAGCCCCCTTCATAGTTTTAGGATTCTAACTCCTTCCAAAATTGCTGATTGGAAGGACAATTTTTTCTTTTTTAAAGTAGATGCGTTTCGCTTTTCTCCATACT